>PVKA01039678.1:0-19307 GCA_004027165.1 Ctenomys sociabilis
CTACTTTAGCTTAACTCAATGAGAAGATTTGTACTAATAGTGTCTGGACAGAATATCCTGTATGCTTCTTTATTTTTGTTTCTTTTGTCTTTTTGTGACAGGGTCTCACTATGCAGTTCAGGCTGGCCTTAAATTCACTTTGTAGTTCAGGGTGGTCTCGAACTCACAACAATCCTCCTGCCTCAGCCTCCTGAGTGCTGGGATTACAGGCCTGCGCCACCATGCCTGGCTGCTGTCTGCTTCTTATGTTATGGATAACCACTAATAAGATAATAATGTACAATGTATTAATTAAAATAAAATAAATAAATAATTGGTTCGAAGGTTCCAGAGAGCCAGTCTTTCCCCATATCAGTGCAAGAGTTCTGGGGCAATGGCGCTCTCTGCTGGCCACGATGAGTTCCATTTCCAATAATATCGATTATATGCTATGTATTATTAATAATGGAGCGTACGTAGAGTTCGATAAATCAATGCCACAGTCTCCCTCGGTCCCATGGGGCATCCAGGAAGTGCTAGGGGGGATTCATGTGTAGGTACATGTACTGAATGAACGAACTCAAATGCGGAGAGGCTCTGGGCCTCAGCCTTCTTTGTAAACCTGAAATTCCTTCTTTAGTCGAATAAACTAATGATTATCGACCATTTACTATGTCCTAAGTAAGCTCTTGGGAAAATGGACAGACAAGATAAGACAAACTCTCAGCAAGGTTTGTGTAAGCCTATGTAGTACCGCCATTAAATCTTCACAGCGTCGTTATGTAGCAATGCTATAGTTCCTAGTGGAGAAAATCACGGCTCAGAGAGACTTTCAGTGTAGACAGAAAAGTAGCACTGATGAGATTTGTAGGTGCCCAGTCTGAGTTTTCGAGATAGCGTGCGGCGG
This sequence comes from Ctenomys sociabilis, assembly GCA_004027165.1. NCBI lineage: Eukaryota > Metazoa > Chordata > Mammalia > Rodentia > Ctenomyidae > Ctenomys > Ctenomys sociabilis. Next base: position 887 of record PVKA01039678.1, read on the forward strand.
AAGAGAAAACTAGTATCCCGGGGGGACCAGAAGAAGTATCGGTTACCATGGTCCCCAGACTCTCCTAGGGCTTCGACCCCGCCTCCGGCATCACGTGATCAAAGACAACATGGCGCCGCCCACAGGGTTCCACCGCTCACGTGGTTCCAGGAAGCAAGATGGCGGCGGGGGCTGCTACGCCGGCTTCCCTGGAGTCGGCCCCGCGGATAATGCGGCTGGTGGCTGAGTGCAGTCTCTCCAGGGCCCGAGCAGGCGAGCTGCGGCTGTCCCACGGGCCGGTTGCCACTCCTGTGTTCATGCCAGTGGGCACTCAGGCCACCATGAAGGGCATCACAACTGAGCAGCTGGATGCCCTGGGCTGCCGCATCTGTTTGGGGAATACCTATCATCTGGGGCTGAGGCCGGTGGGTGGACTTTGGCCCGGGAAGGCGGCGGAGTACGCGTAGGGGACCCTCGGGCATTGGGCACAACTCCCACAGTTTAAGGAGAGAGGGGGATGGAGCACCTCGGGGCGCCAGGCCTTGTGTTGCGCGCCTTGCAGCTGCCGGAATCGAAGCCGGCCAGCGCCTTCCCAGCGTGAGCCCCCAAAGTCCCGTTCTCCAGTGGCCACTTTCTTACCCCAACCAGGGCCCTGAGCTGATCCAGAAAGCCCACGGTCTCCATGGCTTCATGAACTGGCCTCACAACCTACTGACGGTGAGTGGCGTTGGGGCCGGGACCCCAAAGGGGTTATAGTCTATAATCGGAGCACTCGCGCTTGGGAGGCTGAGACAAGAGTGTCTCTGGGAGTTTGGGAATTTGAGTACAACCTGTGCTACATGATAAATTCAAGGCCTGCCTGAACTGCATAGCAAGGCCCTGTCTCGAAAATTAAAAAAATAACAACAAAAACCCGTATACCCACTGCCTGACAACCCTGCGATGGGTTTTTTTCCCAGGACAGTGGCGGCTTCCAGATGGTGTCCCTAGTGGCCCTGTCTGAGGTGACCGAGGAGGGTGTCCGATTCCGCTCCCCTTACGATGGTGAAGAGACCCTTCTGAGCCCCGAGAGGTCCGTGGAGATCCAGAACGCGCTGGGTGAGAGCAGAGCGGGGAGCAGTCCTTTCCTTTTCTGTGGTAAGGACACAAACTGGGGGGCCCTGCTCCCCAGATTTTGGGGAGACCCTCCCTCTCGCCAACTGAAATCGGAAACTGAGTCAAAGTCGGTGAGTTTCTTGGGCACAGTGTCTCATACAGCCTAGGCTTTTCTTTCCTTTTTATTTGTTTTCTGTTTTTGGTACTATAAATTGAACCTTGAACAAAGATACATTTTGTTTACATTTTTGTATAGAAATGTGTACAGTAAGCTGTGGGGGATCTGGTTCCCCATCATCGGCTCACAGTCCTATTTTCTTTGTTTTTTGTTTTTATTTTTTTTATTTTTTTGTCTTTTTGAGACAGGGTCTCGCTATGCAGTTCAGGCTGGCTTTAAGCTCACTTTGTAGCTCAGGCTGGTCTCGAACTCACAACAATCCTCCTGCCTCAGCCTCCCGAGTGCTGGGATTACAGGCATGCGCTACCACGCCCAGCTACTGTTTTTTGTTTTTAGAGACAGGACAGCTGAGGCTGCCCTTGAACTCTCTTGACCCTCCTGCCTCAGTCCCCCAAGTACGGGGAGCCACACCTGGCACAGTCTGAGATTTTTTTTTTTTTTTTTTTTTTTTTTTTTTTTTTTTTTTTTTTTTTTTTTTTTTTTTTTTTTTGTCTTTTTGAGACAGGGTCTCACTGTGCAGTTCAGGCTGTCCTTAAGCTCACTTTGTAGCTCAGGCTGGTCTCGAACTCACAACAATCCTCCTGTCTCAGCCTCCCGAGTACTGGGATTACAGGCATGCGCCACCACGCCCGGCTCAGTCTGAGATTTTTCTTCTCTGTAGCAGAACAAGATTTGATTTTTCTTGACTCAGTGCATGCATGTGTGGGTAGAGGAGCACCAGGGTGGAAACCCAGGGCTTTTCACTGGGCTACATTGCCCGCCTTTCATTTTTAAAGTGTTGAGAGCCTGTAGTAGTTCACCACATTGCCCAACGTAGCGTGGCTTTCCCATTGGGGCCAGGACACCTGGCACCCACACTTAGAGTGGGAAGGGGTTCTTTTGGTGCCTAGTTCCTATGGGTTCTGTCCACACTTGGTGGATGCCAAGGCAGAAGCAGGGGTGCAGGGGTGTGGAGGAGGAGAGCTGCTCAGCTCTGGCCAGGCGGGAGGCAGGGAGAAGGGAGAGCTGGCAGAAGCCCCCACTGCCAGCTTGGAAGCCTGGCAGAACCAATCCCTGAGGGGTTAGTGCATCGTCCGCCACCGTGTCAGTCACAAGCCTCCTACGTGACGGTGGGCCGCCAGGAGGGGCTTGGACCTGTAATCCTCCTGCCTGAGTCTCCCCTTACGGGCCAGTGGTACCTCATCCAACTTCAAATGGTGATGAGGGTGGGCTGGGAAGGTCAGGGGCACATTTTTTTTGTTTGCTTGTTTTTTGAGGCAGTCTTGTGGTGTAGTTTAGTTCATCCTGGTCTTGAAACTCTCTCTGCAGCCCAGTCTGGTCTTGAACTTGCCGAGAATGTCTTGCCTCAGTCTTCCGAGAGATAGGAAGTATCCCAGTACAGATACACTTTTTTTTTTTTTTTAATTTTTATTTTATTTTATTTTTTTGTCTTTTTGAGACAGGATCTCACTATGCAGTTCAGGCTGGCCTTAAGCTTACTTTGAGCTCAGGCTGGTCTTGAACTCACAACAATCCTCCTGCCTCAGCCTCCTGAGTGCTGGGATTACAGGCATGCGCCACCACGCCCGGCTAAATTTTTATTTTTGAGGTAGACAGACATTTTTAAAAGCTCTGACTGAATCTCAGAGCTTGGGCAGCCGAGACAGGAAGATCAAGAGTTCAGGACCAGTCTGAGCTACATAGTCCACTCACAGCCCACCTTGACTACGTAGCGAGACTTTTTAGAAAACACTTTGGGTTGGGCTGCTTCCTCAGTAATCTGGGATGGCTCCATGGGAAGTCAACAATGCCTGTGAGGGGATCTTGTCCCTCAGCAGAGGTGGCCACCCTCCCACTGAGTGTTTTGTCTCACCACCAGGCTCGGACATCATCATGCAGTTGGACGATGTGGTCAGCAGCACCGTGACTGGCCCACGTGTGGAAGAGGCCATGCATAGGTGGGCCCAGGTGGGGAAGGTGTGGGTTCTGCTGCCCTGCTCCCCACCTGAGGAGCTGGTGACCAGGGCCCTCTTGCAGGTCTGTCCGCTGGCTGGACAGGTGCATTGCAGCCCATCGGCGGCCCGACAAACAGAACCTCTTTGCCATCATCCAGGGCGGGCTGGACGCCAGTCTCCGGGCCACCTGCCTAGAAGGTAAGTTTGCTCTTTGGCGAGACAGGGCTTGTCCCTTGCCAGGCCCCCTGGGGGCCAGACTCCCTGCGGGCTGGGAGTGTGATACTGATTGGGCAGTGGTTGTCAGTAGGGAAAGGCATGTACTGGAATGATTCTAATAGTTAATGCTATTTAGATGTTGTACCTTCATTTGTTTTCTTTTTCTTTTTTGCCTCCTGTTCTTTGTCTTTTTTGTTTTTGAGGTTTTCTTTCTTTTTTTTCTTTGCAGTACCAGGGATTGCACTCAGGACCCTGTGCTTGCCAGGCAAGCGCTTATTCTACTGAACCATCTCCCCAGGTTTTCTTTGGCATTTGGAGACGAGGTTTTGTAATTCAGGCTGGTCCTGAGCTCATTCTGTAGCCCAGCGTGAGCTTGAATTCACAGCAGTCCTAATGCCTCAGCCTCCTGAATGCTGGGATTACAGGTGCGCACCACTGTGCCCAGATTCCTTTTCAAATTTTTGTTATGAAGTAGTCTTCTTAAGTGCTGAGTTGCTCAGGCTTGGGTTGGATCCTCATGCTTCCTCCTCCTAAATACTGGGATTTTAAGTGTGTGATACCACACCTGGCTTCTGTGTAGTTTAATGACTGCTGCCTGTTCGGCCAAGGTAGCACATGCCTGTAATCCCAGCACTGAGGTGAAGGGGGGCAGGCCTAAGGCTGGAGAACCCATGCCAGTTCAAGACCAGCCTGGGCTACAAAGAGAGTGCAAGGCCAGCCTGAATTGTGTAGTAAGACCCTGTCTCAAAAAGATTGACTGCAGCCCTGTAAACAAGAAATAGATGTGCTCGCTTCAGCAGCACATATACTAAAACAAGAAATAGAATGGGCATAGGCTTAGTTTTACAATATGGTATAGTCAAAGGCCTAAGTTGTGCAGCAGCATGGTAAGGGGGGACCATCTGTACCCCCAGAGATGACCAAGAGGGACGTGCCGGGCTTCGCCATAGGCGGTCTGAGTGGCGGTGAGAGCAAGGCGCAGTTCTGGAAGATGGTGGAGCTCAGCACGTCCAGGCTGCCCAAGGACAAGCCCCGCTACCTGATGGGGGTCGGGTACGTTGAGGGAGGAAGACCAAGCCCTGCCCAGGCGGAGCCGATTGCTGAGTACCCTGGCCCTGCATGAGAGGTGGAAGGGGGAAGAACACGCTGTGGAGGAATTGAGGACACGGCTGTCGGCAGGGGTGGTGAGGAGGGGACCCGGAAGCCCTTCCCACCCCCGGGCTTCAGCCTCTCTGCTCCCCTCTCCCCATGCCTGCACCCCCAGCTATGCCACTGATCTGGTGGTCTGCGTGGCTCTTGGATGCGACATGTTCGACTGTGTGTACCCCACGCGGACGGCGGTGAGGGCCTTGGCCGAGGGCTGTGGGAGGGCAGGAGAGGGTGGCACAGAGAGGGTGCAGAGCCCAGTGACCCTCTTTCCCTTCCCCTTTCTTGTCCCCAGCGCTTTGGCTCTGCCCTGGTGCCCACCGGGCAGCTACAGTTGAAGAAAAAGCTGTATGAGAAGGACTTTGGCCCTATAGATCCGGAGTGCTTCTGCCCCACTTGCAAAAGGTGGGTGATGAGGCTGGGTGTGGAAGTACATGCTCAGGAGGCTGAGGCAGGAGGATGGCTGCAAGTTCGAAGCCAGCCTGGGTTATATAGTGAGACCCTGTCTCAACCCTCCCCCCAAAAAGGCGATGAAGTTAGGGGGCCTGGGGCTGGGCTGGTCCCTGCTCAGCCGCTACCTCCTGAACTGCAGGCACACCAGGGCCTTCCTGCATGCCCTGCTACACAGTGACAATACGGCTGCCTTGCACCACCTCACTGTGCACAACATTGCCTACCAGGTGTGTGGCTACCCGGGCGGGGGGTGGGAGGGGGCGCCGGGCCCTGGCACCAGCTCTGACGCTGGGCCCTACAGCTGCAGCTGATGAGCGCCGTCCGCGCCAGCATCGTGGAGAGGCGCTTCCCAGACTTCGTGCGCAGCTTCATGAACACCATGTATGGGGATCAGAGCCTTTGTCCACCCTGGGCCACCGAAGCCCTGGCCTCCGTGGGCATCACACTGAGCTGACCAGGCTGCTCTGAGGGAACTTGGGGTAGAGGATACTGATGGAGTTTTTTAAATGTCTTTTAAAAAATATTTTAACTTAGCATTTGTCGTCTGAGTCTTCCTGGGGAGGGTAGTCTGTGTGGGGCTCCATATCAGTCTGAGCATCACCGTGGTTGGATATACTCCCTCCCATTGGAGGAGCAAGCAAGCCACTCCAGGGGCTGAGGCAGCAGGGTTGCAAGTTCAAGCTCAGCCTGCATAACTTAGTGACGTAGACCCTATCTCAAAATAGAAAATAAGGGCCAGGGAGACAGCTCAGTGGCATATGCACCAGCCTGGCAAGCATAATCCCCAGTACCACAAAAAGAAAGAAAATTAAGAGCCAGGCTTGGTGGTGCATCCCTATAATTACAGCACTGGGGAGGCTGAGGCAGGAGGATCACTGTGAGTTCAAGTCTACCTGGGCTACACAAATGAGTTCAAGGCTAGCCTACACTATATAATGAGACTCTGCCAAAAAGAAAATTAAAAAACAATGTAGGTCACACGGTCTTGGATTTCATCCTATTTGGGGTGAAAGAAAAAGTAGTAATCATGGCCACTGGTAACTGGAAGCTATTTGTCACAGCCCAGGATATAGGACATGGCTTCATACCGCACCCTTCCTCCTGTGGCCCAGACCCTCATCATCCCTGGGAGATGGCAGCTTGGCTTCGGTGCTCTTGCTTAGCCTGGATTCTTTGTGGCTTTCCCTTGCTCTCAGCAACTGCAGTCACTAGGGGCCTTGCTGGGGAGGGGACCCAGCGCTTCAGGCCTGCCCGGCGCACATGTCTACCCCTGAGCTGGATGACTAGTTCTCTGGCACTGCTTTAAATGTAATCCAGGCTGGCCTCAAGCTTGTTGGCATCCTCCTGCCTCAGTCTCCTGAGTGCTATGATGATAGGTGTGTGTCACCAATCCCGTCTAATTCTTTTCTTTCCGAGACAGGGTCTCACTATGCAGCTCTGGCTGGTCTTGAGCTTGCTCTGTAGCCCACGCTGGTCCTGCGTTTGCAGTGGTCAGTGCTGGGATCACAGGCGCACGCCCCATGCCTGCCCCAGTGCTTTCAACATTAGGGTCTATGGATGAGGCTGCATCCATCTGGCGCTCTGATGCCTCCCTGTTCAAGCTGCTGTAACAGAATCCCGTAATCTGAGGGGGCCACGCGCTCAGGTTCACAGTGAGCTACCTCTTTGTTGCTGCCTCCAGTGTACAAGGGGAAGGGCAGCTTGTGGGGGTCTCTTATAGGGACACTAATCCAATTTATGAAGGCTGTGCCCTCATGATGTAATCTCTCCTCAAAATCCCATTATATTGGGGACTTAGCTTTTAATATAGGAATTATCAGGGATCAGGTATATTCAGACCATAATAATCACCCAGTAAGCGGGTCAGATCAAATCTACCCATCTAACTGCCTATAGAGTGGCTTCCATAAAAACTAAGGCTTTTTTTTTTCCCTTTTGATCATGGAAATTAAACCCCCACATTGAACTACATACTCTATCCTTTTTTTTTTTTTTTGCTTTGGCAGAACTGGATTGACCTCAGGCCCCTGTGCTTGCCAGGGAAGCGCTTATTCCACTGAGCCATCTTCCAAGCCCGTTAAACTTTTTTAAAACAAGGTTTTGTTCACTAAATTGTCCAGGCTGGGCTTACATTTTATGGTCATCCTGCCTCAGCCTCCCAGAGTGAGTGCTAAGAATTACAAGGTGTGCTGGAGGGGTAATTCGTCCAGCAGAACTAAAATGTTTTTTTCTTTTTCTTTTTTTTTTTTTTTTGGTATTTTAGGGAAAGGTCTACAGGGTGTTGAGGGGCTCACTACTAGATCAGACTCATGATACGCCTGTTAACTGCCTCCCAAGAGCTGGGATTACAGGCAGGCACCACCACGCCCCTTCCCATTCAGCGGCTCGGGTGCATCCAGGGCAGGCCAGCACCATGGCAGGCCAGGGGATCGAATCACCAACCTCTGTGCCTGCTTGCAGGTGCTCTAATATGCTGAGCTATTTGGCCATCCCTTAGAACTAAACTGAAATTGAGCAAGTAGCACCTGTTGGAACCACAACTCGGAGCAGACGCTCCAGGTGTGCAGTTTTTTAATGCGTATCAGTAGCTTGGACGACGTTCTTGTGGCTTTTCCCCCTTGGCTCAAGTTTTACACCACTGCATGGAGAGCTTCCTACCCTCCTTCACGGTGCTTTCGGAGCTGTGGTCCACCAACTCCTTGAATGGAGAACTTGAGGATGTTTCCCGGATTTTGCATTCAGTGTCAAGGTTGCCGTGCCACGTGCTGTTCGCTGTGTTTTTGCCCAGGTGTGTGGTACCTGCGATCAGGCATCTTCCTCCCCCTGCCTCTACCGATCCCTGTGCACCTGCCAGTCCTTTCCCGCCTTCCGCATGGCAGCGGCCTCCTCACTTGCTCCCTGGCTCAGGGAGATAACTCACTTTTGCTCAAGAGGTCCAGATCCCCAGAGCCTCTAAGGCTGCCTGCAAAGCAGTGTCTCTCTCTGCTTTAGGGATGGGATCCGTTGATTTTCACTGGTTTCTCAAAAAAGATCCGTGATGTGCAGGCAAACGGGAGCTCTGCCCTCATCAATTCCCAGCAAAAGCCCGGGGGGCATCTCATTGCCCACGGTTGACTATAGCCCGCGCTCCTGAGGGAGCTCTGCCTGATTTTCTGAGGCCCCGCTGGAGGGCAGCTGTGCTCGCCACTATATCAACTAACGCAGACTGGGAGGCAGCATCCTGCTCTCCCGTCCGGCTTTCAGAATGGGAACCAACGATGCATTCTGGAACTTGTGGTTTTTCTGTGGAACCCGGAAATTCAGAATTGACAATCACCGAGTTCTACCACGAGGTGTCGCTCTTCGAAGTGTCGCCCTTATTTCCTACCTCAGTAGCCTGTCAGACAATTACTAGTGAAAACGGGATTTTTTTTTTTTTTTTTTTTTGTATTGACGGGAACAATTCTCAATCGCAATCAAGATTCAGCTACCGAGGCCCACCTCTTTTATCTTATTGGCTGGGGCACAAAGTGATATTTATACAGGCCAATGGGAAATACTTAAGGAACTAGCAGCGAGTGAAACACCCTTGCTTAAGGATCGAGCTTTAGTGTCATTGGCAAGTTTTATTGATTGGCATGTATCCTAGCCAGTAAGAATGGCTCTTCCTATTGGGTGGAGTCAACGTGTCTTTCCCGAAATACCGCCTCCTGGCGTTGACAACCAGTTTTCCACCGCTATTGGCTGTTGCTTAACAGTGACAGTTCTTCTCTTCTCTCCAATGAACTCCCAGAGAAGTCTTCAGGGGACGGCTTACTGAGACCTTAGTCCCGTACCCCCATTTCATTGGCTTATGGACAGGAGTGGCAGTGGGACCGACCAATCTAAGCTAGCAGGAGGGTTTTGGGTGCAGCCCCAGCCGGGGCGGGAGGTTGCTTGGGTCGGGTGTCGCTTGAGAACCGGATGAGGCGGCGACTGTGAGGCTGAGCCGGGAGTGGGTGTCGCGCCGAGGCCCGGGCGGGCGGGGATCAACGGCCAGAGATACCGCGGGGCGGGTCGTTGAGGGTCGAGGGCGGGCGGGGAGCGCGAGGCGCTCCGGCCGGGCCTGCCGGCGCCATGGGCAACCGCGGGATGGAAGAGCTGATTCCGCTGGTCAACAAGCTGCAGGACGCCTTTAGCTCCATCGGCCAGAGCTGCCACCTGGACCTACCGCAGATCGCCGTGGTGGGCGGCCAGAGCGCCGGCAAGAGCTCGGTGCTCGAGAACTTCGTGGGCCGGTGAGCGAGCGCGGCGGACCTTCGGTCGGGCGGCGGCCTAGGGCGCGGAGGGCGGCCCGGGAATGGCGCGCCCTGCGCTGCCAGCGTAACTGTGGCGCCTGCGTGCCCGCGACCGCGATCGGGACTGGACGGGACGGGACGGGACAGGGACGGAGGGGCGGGCCCTGTCGCAAGTCCTGCGCGGAGGGCTCTTTGCAGGGCTGGGGCACAGACCCAGGCGCCGGGGCGCAGGGGGGGTCTCACGGGCAGAGTGGCTTGGGACCGGAGATGCGGAGGACCCCCGCTGTGTATCCGGTCTCGGCTTGTGTAGGGAACTCACCTCTGGCTGCCAGAGGGTCGGGGATAGATCGCCCTGCGCATGTATCTGTCGGTCCATCAGGGGCGGAACCTTCCGTCTAGATTATCTGTTCCGGTACCCCGGCGGAGTGGTTGGCGGTTCGTATATCTGGAGCAACCCACGCCTTCTTGGCTGTCTGGACAGGCTTCGCTACTACCACCATTTGGCTGTCCATCTGTCCCGCCCCGCTCCTCAGGCAGCCCCCTAGCTGTCCTGGATGACCTGTGCTGTCCTGAAGCCCATCTGTGTCCCTCACGAACCAGCGTTTAGCCAGGCCCTCCGCCTGGCTGTCCTCTGCCAAGTGTGTGCTTGGTCTGGTTCTTCTAAGGGAAGACTCTTTGGCTTCTTCCTGTCGCGATTTGGCTCCTTCTTCGTAGCGAGTCCTTCTGTCTGCCCACCCCGCCCCGTGTCAGCTCATCCCTTGCGTCTAGCCCAAACCTTTTTGACAGAGAGTGACAGGAGGGAGAAGGGGAGAGAGACCTGAAGAATGGAGTTGGAACTCGGTTCCCTGGTTCCCGGGGAGTGGGTAGGATCTCGGCCTACGCCAGCCATTCCTGGAGGCAGACACCTAGCCCGGCTGGGCCTCAGCATCTAAACTAAGAAGCCAGTCTCGTGGGCAAATTCTAGGATTCAGGCAGTGCATGAGAGAGAGCAGCACCCGTCAGCCTCCAGAGACTTCCATTCACCTCTCTCCCCAGCTTGCTTTCTGGCTTGCCAGCCCTGGCAAGCATGGCCACTTCTCCATTCCAGGAAGTATACCTCCTTAGGAAGGTGTGTGCGCTACCTGATAACATCCTCACTGCTGTTGGCACCATCATTCTTGTAACTGTCGTCATAATCGTTATTGTTAACAGTCACAGGACATGTGACTGGGATGTGTGTGTGATGTGTGTGCATGCTTGAGACAGGGTCTCACCATGCAGCCCAGGTTGCCTTGAACCCTTGGACATCCTCCTCTCGCAGCTTCCCAAACCTTGAGCTGATGAGCCTGTTGTCTTACATCCTACAGTGATGGAGTAGGAGTTTTGTTGTCCTCCACGTGTTACAGATGAGCCAGGAAGCTCACAGAGCATCCACCCATCCTTTTCCTTGCCCTCCCAGACACCTGGAATTTCCTCCTTTTGCTTCCTTGTCCCCAATACATTGCAGTTTCTTGACAGTGGCAGAAAGGTGTGGATTTAGGGGTAACAGGGCCTGGCCTAAAACTCAAAGCCAGCCAGAGGACCCTCTGCATGGCCGTCTTCTTTCCTGTCCAGGCTTCTGGTGGTCACCTGCAGAGCCATTTGGAGGTCACCAAAAGCTCCTTAGCAGCCCACTAAGGAGCTTTTACGCCTCCCTTGTTTTGAACCAGAGATATTGAGCAAGAGTCTGTGTCACCTCCTTCCAGATTCTTGCAGAGCAGAAGGGTCCTTAAGGTTGTCAGTTCATCTGGGAAACTAAAGTTGTGGAAAGGTTTTTTTCCTCATTGTGTGTATGTGTGGGGGTGGGGGTGAGCACTGAGGAGGAAGCCTGGGTAGTCACTCAGGCAGCAAGTTGAGGCTCTGCACTGAGCCACGTCCTTAGCCCTTTTTATTTACTTATTTCTTAACAACTTGTTTGTTTATTTGATGTAGTCTTGCTATACGATTCAGACTTGTAGTGGCTCTCCTGTGCCAGCCTCCCCAGCGCTGCAGTTACAGGTGTGTGTCCCCATGCCCGGTTTCAGTGGCACAGTGTGCCTGGTGTGTAGTACTAGGAATCAAACCCGGCCGGGTCCCTGCGCTTGCCAGGCAGGTGCTTAGACTGCCAAGCTATCTCCTCAACCCTTTATTTACTTTTGAGAAAGAGTTTTGCTGAGTTGTTCAGACTGGGTTCAAACCCGTGTGATCCTTCTGCCTCAGCCTCTTGAAAAAATAAAAACTATATTTTTTTTGTCTTTTTGAGACAGGGTCTCATTATGCAGTTCAGGCTGGCCTTAAGCTCACTTTGTAGCTCAGGCTGGTCTCGAACTCACAACAATCCTCCTGCCTCAGCCTCCCAAGTGCTGGGATTATAGGCCTGCACCACAACGCCTGGTAAAACTTTTTTTTAAAGTCAGGGCCTTACTATGCAGTTCAGGGTGGCCCTGAACTCACTGTGCAGCTAGGATGGTCTTGAATTTGCCATGATCCTCCTGCCTCAGCCTCCTGAGTACCAGAATACTGGGATTGCAAGTGTGCACCACCAGGGCCAGCTTGCACAGGTTCCCTAAGGGAAGTGGTGCACGCAGGAATGACAGTTATGAGGCCTTGGCTCCCTCACCTAGGAACCAGGGCTGTTACTCGCACTGATTCTGTTTCACTTTCTGGGGCAGCCGAAGTCACTAGATGCCTGATGCTGTGTATTTGTAACATTTTGTTTGTTTGTTTGTTTGTTTATTTTTGTGGCTGGCTCAAGCCACCCTGGTGGTGGGGCTGGCGCAGCATGTGGCTGGCTGCCCCAGATCGAACCTGAACCTGAACTGCAGTCCCTGTGCGCTTGCCTAAGCTTGCCTAAGCCAGCGCTCTACACCGCTGAGCTATCTGGCTGGCCCCCTTGGTAACATCTAGACAAAGGAAAGGACTTAATCCCCTTTTTCTAAAATGGAGGTTACAATAATTACACCCTTTTTAGGGTTGAGTAGGGATTAAATAGATTGGGACTTGTTCAGAGAAAGTGCTCAAAGCATTAGGTATGCTCGCTGAACTTGGCTTTCAGCACTTGGCAGTACTGTTTGACCTTGGGCCTGAGCCTGTGGCCCCAAGTGAGATATGCAGACCCCTGGCCTTCCTGTAGGGAGCAGATAAAGCAGAAACATGCTAGAAGGCGATAACAGTCCCTAATGAAAGGATAAAGGAGAGGTCATGGTGTGGGGGGCTCATACTTTAAACAGAGAAGTCCCATCCTGTTGGGGTCTGACTGGATGTTTGGAGGCGAAGAGGAACCTAGGGAGCCTGGCTGTCAGGCTGTGGATCAGCCAGTGCAAAGGCCCTGGGGTGAGGTCAGTGAGGGACAGCGAAGGGAGGCAGTGAGGAGGTGGGAGGGGCCCAGGGCCCAGGCAGGAACAGATGTGAGTAGAGGGGAGGTGGCAGGGGGCTCCATTCTCTCTGGACCTGCTCCTGGGTGAGGAGGGCTTTCTCCTGATTGTCCCAGCCAGCAGATTTCCTCCCTCCTTCCCACCTTCTTTGTCTCGCTCCTTCCTTCCCTCCCCTTCTTCCTTTTTCTTTCTTTCTTGGGACAAGGTCTTGCTTGTTAACCAGGTTGGCCTTAAACTCACTGTGCAGCCCAGGTTGCCTTTTTTTTTTTTTTTTTTTTGTCTTTTTGAGACAGGGTCTCACTATGCAGTTCAAGCTGGCCTTAAGCTCAATTTGCAGCTCAGGCTGGTCTTGAATTCACAATAATCCTCCTGCCTCAGCCTTCTAGGTGCTGGGATTATAGGTGTACACTACTGGGCCTGGGCCTTGGCCTTCTTTTTGGCAGTACTGGGGTTAATTAGGGGCCTATTCATGGAACTCATCTCCTGCCCTTTTTTTGGTGAGAGACCTAAAGCCTCCCTGTTTTGTCACGTCTGGGCTCAAACTTCCTGAGTGCTGGGGTTATAGATGCACACACTACACCCAGCCCAAATTGCATCTTGAAAATGTTGTGCAGAGCCCTGCCCCAGTGGTCTCTAGGACCTGGGCCAGGCCTGACAGGTAGATTCCAGAGGCATCAGGAGGAACGCACTGTCCTGGGGCTGCCCCATACCAAATGAGTGAGCTCACTTGTGTGAGCCTCGGTTTCCTCATCTGGATAATGGGACCATGATGATTCATGTCCTGGGAGTGGAGAATCAATATAAGCTGAGCCGGTGACACGAAGGCCTGCTTTCATGACCTTGTTGGTTAGCACTGACTGCCTTTAGCCTGGTTCAGGACTCTGCTGATCCATGTTAGTTTGTTTTTCCTTAGAGATTACATTGTTAGTATCGGTAACACGTCACTTTCACACACGCTTGCTTGAGTGTCTGTCTGTGCAGGCAGTGTCCAACCAGGGATACAGCGGGTTCTAGGACACGCGTGGTACATGATACACACAGGACTCCCATCACACGCACGCACACGAGCACACACAGAACGTCCCAGCTCCTCTGCTGCCGCGTGTTCTCGGATCCAGTCTGAATGGGAAAACCCTGGCTGTAAACAACACTTGGAAGTCCAGTTATTTGCAGCAGTTTCAGACGTGGTGGGACGTTGGGGCCGGAAATGCCCAACACCAGAGCGTGCGTGCAGGCAGCTGACTACGAAGTGCGTGGTGACCGAGGAAGAGCCTGGACACTGGGTGAGCCAGGCTGCTGCGTGAGACCTGCTAGGACCAGGCCGAGTGGGCCTGCTGTCCCGCTTTGTTCACAGCAGCCGTGTTTGGGCCAAGTGGGGTGGTTCCAGCCTGCGTGAGCCCAGCACTAGGGGGGCTGAGGCAGGAGGGTCGCTGAAAATGTGAGATCCGCCTGGGCCCAAGGCTGTCCTGGAACACATACATTTTTTTTTTTGTTTCAAAAAAAACAAACTAGGGCTGGCTAAATAGCTAAGTGGACTAAAGCACCTGTAAACAGGCACAGGGGCTAGGGGTTCAATCCCTGGTCCACTATGCCGGCCCCACCCCTGAGAGACTGGGCATGGTGGCGCACACCTGTAATCCCTGCTCTTGGGAGGCTGTAAACAGGCGGATCACTATGAGTCTGATCTAGTAGTGAGACCCTGAGTGCCCTGTAGACCCTTCCCTAAAAGAAAAAAAAAAAGCCAAATGAGTGAAATTTGTGAAACCTGTGCCCTGGAGAGGTGTGTATCACCCAGCTCCCACGTGGGTCATGTGGTGTTTGAGTGGCTTCTTCTCGCTTGGATTTTGTGTATGACTGGGATGAAATAGCAGCTCCTGGCTGTGGAAAGGCATTTTTTTTCTTTTTGCTTGCTAGGCAGGTGCTCATACTGCTGAGCTGTCTCCCAGCCCTATGGGAAGGTTTTTATTTATTTATTTATTTTTTGAGAGCTATTTGCCCAGGGTTTCATGGCCTTTGCTAGGTACATGATATTAAATCCCCTGGGCCATTTCTGGGTGCAGTGCCGAGGATGCTTGCTTGTAGATTCCAGTTGAAGAGCTGCCCAGGAGGAATGGGAGTGGTCACAGGACGGAACCCCCCCCCCACATTTGGCTTTGAGCAGCCACAGTTGCCAAGTTTTCACCCGATTTGAATGAAAATCCTGAAATTATAGGCTCCTCAGCTGCTGGGGAAAATGGGAGCATCCACCGAACCCTAATTTCCTGGGGTAGTGCCAACAGGCATGCTGTAATTAGGCCCTTATTGTGTCAGAGTGTTGGAAAAGTGCAGGCAATAATGAGATATTTATGGGCATCAGCTACAATGTGAAGAAAAGCAAAGAAATTGCAGTGCCTTCCAAGCAAGATGTCACTTGGAGAGAGGCGACTGACTCCTGTTTCCAGTGCGTTTGGGGTTCCAGCAACTGTTGGCAGTCAGGTTGCTGCTGCTGGTGGGGCTTCCCCATGGTGTCCCCCTCAACTTGAACCAGGGGCTGTGGGCCCACTGGGTTTCATCTGCTGGGTGATTATGGCGTAGTAGCAGATATCTGTGGACAATCACTCCATGACATGTTGTTGGGGTGTCTGGCTTTTTTTTTTTTTTGAGACAGGGTCTCTCGCAGGGTGGCCCAGGCTGGCTTTGAACTCTGGGGCGTCCTTTACTTCAGCCTCCCTCCTGGTGCTGGGATCGTGGGTGTGTGCCACCAGGCCTGGCATTGTTCATAGGTAAACTATGATACTGAGGGCAGCTGCTGTTCTTAACAGGTCGGGAAACTTGAGGCCAGAGAGCCTGAAGTTGCACGAGACCTGGAGCACGATCTGGGGTCTGCCACTGGGGAAAGTGGGGGTTGGGCCTGTATCTTGAATTGGGACTAAGTGCTGGGCAGAGCGCTTATATCCAAGGACTGGCCCAGCCCTTGGCTCCCGGGGAAGAGCTGTGTGTCTGCCTGGTGTGTCATGGGTAGTACCTGTGCTGGGCCAGGTGCTGGGCCCACAGGCACTGAGAGAGGGAACAGGTGACAGAGAGAGTGGGTCAGATGGGGTCCTGCTGGTCAGAAACGGCGGGGCAGGCGGGGCTGCAGCCTGGACAGATTGGTGTTCAGCAGTGGGCACAGGAGAGTCGGGACACCTCCCATCAAATGCTTGCTTGCCCAGAACTGAGTTACGCAAGCAGAGCACAAGGACAGCATTCTCAGGAAAACGGAAGCCCTGCTGGTGGAGCCGCACTGCCCAGCCTCCTGCAGGCTTCCTGACAGCTGGTGCCGTGGGGTGCACCATTGTGGGCTGTTTTCTTCTTGAACCGGGTTACTCTGCATATATCATTCAACCACTCAGCACCCTTAGAGGATGGGGTGTCGGGTCCAGCCCCTGACTTCACCCTGGCCTCAGCATGTGCCACCTGGCCACCCTCTTGGGTCGCGGCCTCCATACCTCCATGCTGAGCCATTTCTTCTTACAAGTATTTGTTCACTGTGGTGAAGAATGGTGCCACCCCAGCAAGAGCCAGAGGTGGCCGCTGGAACGGAGGACAAGGGTGTCAACATTTGGAGAGGCCCAAGAGCACCTTGACCGCCAGAGAGGGCAGGCTGAGGCGTGCAGGAGATGCTGCAGCCAGGAGTGCTGCTTGCAGGGGCAGCAGGAGAGACGTGACCTGATGGCATGTTGTGCCTTTGTGCCCCTCCTGCCTGGCTCCGGGCCCTAGCTTGTGCCTCCAACCCTGGCTGCTAGAACACTTCCTTTTCTTTTTTGAGGCTGCGTAGTGCTCCATGGTCCACAGGCCCCTTCACCTGTGCCCCAGCCTCCTGGGGATGACCGCTGAGGCTGCTTCCAAGTGTGTGGTTTCGGGCCTTGAGGTGCACTTAGGCCTGCAGACCCTCGTAGAATGGAGCTGGGATGGAAGGGCAGGCGGCAGCACTGGCTGTATGGCCCTGAGCGTGGCCATGGCAGCAGCTTCACTGCTGGGTTTGGCTGAGTGGGGACAGTGGGGTCCCCACAGGCACTGAGAGGGAACAGGTGACAAAGAGAGTGAAGATGAGTATGGGCAAGTGAGCTGGGTCAGATGGGGTCCTGCTGGTCAGAGACGGCGGGGCAGGCGGGGCCCTGCCTTGTGCCATCTCTGCTGTGCTCAGAGCAAAGCCCAGGCCTTCCCCAGCGCCCCGGGCATGTCACCTTGTGGTCACTTCCTATGCTTGCCCTGCACACCTCCTGTGTCCAGGTCCCTCGCCTGCCACGCCTCCTCAGCACTGGCCATACCAAGCCCCTGCCGCACCCAGACTGGCACCTCAGTGTACTTTCTCAGCGCCCTTTCACCTTGCAACTTCGTGTGTGTCGCTCTACCTGCTACCCGCACGGACTCCCTGAGCGGCAGCTCCTCCAGGGCAGGGGTTGTGCCCTGCTGCTTCTGGTGGTCTCTGCACTGAGCAGGAGCCCCCGTTGCTGCCAAATGAGCACCCCTAGGACCCAGACCCAAGTATGCCGGCAGAGCCTGTGACCCCTGTGTCCTGGCTGCTGAGGCAGGATGTGGCAGGTTAGAGGTCCGTGTAACACGTCTGAGGCCTACTGGGGCTCCACGGTGAGACGTTGTCTCAAAAATTAAAAAAAGACCAGAACTGAATTGAATTTCCCAGAAGATTCATGGAGCAAAGGGTCCAGTGAACACTCTGAGACAGCTCCCGGGATTCCTGAGCTGCCTGTGGTGTGCAGACCCTTGAACCAAGGGCCTCTTCCTCCCAGGGAGGGCCAGGCCTTGCCCTGCTTGATACAGAGAATGGGGTGAGACTGAGCTGGGGTCCCCCAAGCTGAGCTGGCTGGGATCCCTTTGGCTGCCAATCCCTGTCCCCTCTTCCACCCCCTGCAGCCTGCCTGGGGCCATCCCAGCAGCCTTGCTTGCATCAGCTGGGCCTGCGGGCACGTGAGGAGGCAGCCTGCAGGGCAGACACTTGCACCCAGGCAAGCAGGGAGCACCCCGAGACCCTGGCCCATGCCACATTTCCCAGCAGTAAGAGGCTTTCAGAGCTATCAGGTTGGCAGGTTAGCTGAGCGGGCAGGAACAGACCCAGCTGGGTGACACCCGCCCACTGGGTGATACGTCCTGGCACAGCCAGCCCAACCCTGAGGGAGCCCCAAGGTAGTCTTGGCGCACAGCCCACCTGTCCTGGCCACGGGGCTCCCGCCTCTGAGTGCAGAGAAAGGGTCCTAGTAGAGGGTGGCAGCCTTCTGGCCCCATGTGGTTGTGGTGGTTTTGGAATCGTAGTGACGGTGGCATGGAATTCCCAAAGGCCATAAATTCAGAAGGGGAACTGGATGTGGCAGTGGTCATCCACAACCCATGAGGCTGAGGCAGGAGCATCACAGTTCCAGGTCTGCCTCGACAATTTGGCGACTTAGCTAAAATTTAACAAAAAATTACAAAGAGCTGGGAATGTGGCTTAGTGCAAAGATACTGATTTAGTCCTTAATGCTTGTATGTATGTATGTATGGGGCCGGGGAGATGGCTCAGGGGAATAAGTGCTTCCCTGGCAAGCTCAAGGGCCTGAGTTCAATCCCCAGTTCCACTAAAAAAAGAGAAAAAAAATGT
This sequence comes from Ctenomys sociabilis, assembly GCA_004027165.1. Taxonomy (NCBI): domain Eukaryota; kingdom Metazoa; phylum Chordata; class Mammalia; order Rodentia; family Ctenomyidae; genus Ctenomys; species Ctenomys sociabilis. The sequence goes on from PVKA01039678.1 coordinate 19,129, forward strand.
ATGTATGTATGTCTTTTTGAGACAGGGCCTCTCTGCTATGCAGGTTAGACTGCCCTTGAGCTCACTCTTAGGCTGGTCTCAAACTCGCAGCAATCTTCTTGCCTCGGCCTTTTAAATGTGGGGATTACAGGTGTGTGCCACTAGGCCCGGCTCCTTACTGCATTAAAAAAAAAAAAAAA
>PVKA01039679.1:0-19310 GCA_004027165.1 Ctenomys sociabilis
GCCAGATAGCTCAGTGGACTAAAGCGCCTGCTTAGGCAGAGTGCAGTGGCCGGGGTTCAATCCCTGGCGTGCAGTGCCAGCTCTGTCCCTGGGGCACGCTGAGATGGTGGTTGAGACTGGCATGGTGGCACACACCTGTAATCCCAGTGCCAGGGAGGCTATAAACAGGAGGATCACTACAAGTCTGGTCTACATAGTGAAACCAGGTAGACCCTGTGCTAAATACATTTGGAAAAAAAAAAAAAAAAAGAAGGAAGGAAACAATTATTTAGCTCACAGTTAGTAGAAATTTCAGTCCATATTTAGCTGGCTCCAAGGCAGAGTGGTGGCATATAGCAGATGTCAGTAGTTCATAGAAACATAAAACAGCAAAGAGCAAAGGGAGGAACAGTAGCTCAGGTGGCTAGCGGGCCTGTCTCCCTTCCTTATATTGTAATACAGATCAAACCACCCCAAGTCAGTATAGCAATCACATCCATAACCCACCATTGGATCATGAGTTAATCATAAACTCTAAAGCCTGCCTCAGTGACTGCATGGGGCTTTGAGAGGACAACTAGACACAAACATAACAGACAGAGAACTCAGCCTGGGAACAGGAAGATGTACAGGACAGGCCGGAGGCCCAGTGGGGAAAGTCGCTTTCTGACTCGTGGCTCTTTCCCTCTGCAGACACAGAAGAGCACTACCCAGGGAGGTCTGGTTCTTCCATAGCATTGTAAGCCTGGAGAAAGGAAAGGGACTGTCACCACCTGGCACTGGGAGAGACATTACAAGGCAGGGCAGAGTCCTCTCACATAGAAGCCCCTGCTAGGCCCCAGCTGGGTAGAGCCCATGGCCTTGTTGCCAGCCTTTCAGGCACCCAAGGCCCAGCCGAGATGGGAGCTCAGGAGCCAACATAGCCAGTGGGTGAGTCCTTGCCCTTCAAACACTGAACACCAGGGATTCCTGCCAAGGTGTCCCCACTTGGGAGACAAGTGGCTATAGCTGGGTTGGAAGGGACAGGGCAAAGGCTGACTGTGTTTGGGAGCATGCAAGTGAGGTGGGCCCAGGCTATGCGGAGAAGAGGCATGTTGTACCAAGAGATGCTAAATGGGAAAACACTACTTACCTGTACTTTATGAGGGCACTGTGAGGACAAGGCGCTTTACCACACTAGTTTTTGTGGTGCTGTTTGGATACACTCTAAAAAATAAATACTAAATTTGCAGCTTCCAAAATATTACCAAGCATGATATGAATAGGCCACATCAGCCCACTCCCCACTTCCTGCCAAAACAGGAGGGAGAACAGGACAGAAACTAAGCCCAGGAAGCAGGAGCAGTAAGAGAAAGGAGGCAGGAAGAACGGGCAAGTCGGGGCTACCCAGGCATCCCTGGGGACCGTCTAAAATCCTCCATTTCACATCCCAAACAGTTTTGTCAGTGAGGCTGGGCAAGACCACTCTGCCGACCACCTTGGAGAAACCGCTGAGGCCAAGGCTCAGAGGGGGAAACCACACGCTGAGCCTGGAGCACCTTGTTACGGCAGAAGGTGACATAGGCAAGGGAGAAAGAAAAGTGTCCATGGGGACCCAGAAGCCACCTTGAAGGGGCTTTTACTGCCAAAGTGGGGAGCAGTTGAGCACTGGAATCAGAGTGTCATTAGAAAAAGAAACAAAACTCCTTGCATCTATGCCAGTGGTTCTCAACTAGGGACAACTCTGCCTGTCCTATCTCTGCTGTGACACTTGACAATATGTACAGACATTTTTGGCTGTGAACTGAGAGAGATTTAGGCAACTGGTTACCAGTGGGAGGAGACCAAGAAGCTGCCAAACACACCACAGTGTACCAGACAGCCTCTGAAGCAAAGGCTCATCAAATTCAACTCATCCATACTGCCCAAGGTGAGAAGTCTGGGGCTGGATGCTTGTTACTCTGAGAGTTAAACTATTTTTAAAAAAAGCTAGGGAGAATTGTGGGAAGGCTCTTGCTTATGGCACAGTGCTGAATCCTGGCTTACATGAGCTGGAAAACTGTTTTTTAACTGCCATAGTCGAGGTTGGTTCAGGCCACAAGTATAATGGATGCTAATGTAGGGAGAGTAACTCTGATAAGGAGCAGGAACTTTGCATGTCCTAAATTTGCATGTTTCCTACAAATTGCTTATTCTTTGTAAGGGGAAAGAAGTTTATGAAGTGGACAGCTAGTGCCGTTCTTGGTGTGTTTTATGGCTCCTATCTAAATGTCCCCCCAGAAGCTTCATGTGGTCATAGGTGGGACTTTTTAGAGGAGGCTGGACTTAGGGTGTGTGACTCTGGGATCACAGATGTGATGCTAGGATCAATTTGTGCAAGATGCTAGGAGGAAGACCACCTCCCCAAGGCAGCTGAGATATGAAAGGCCAAAAATATATTGTGTCACTTGCTGCTTGCTGCTTTTCCTGCCTTCTTCCTGCCATAAACTGTTTCTCCTCTCTGATGACCTTCCGCAGGGCTACCCTGCCTTGGAGCCAGCCAACAATGGACTGAAACCTCTGCAGACTGTGAGCTACGATAAACCTCTCCTCCTTTAGCTCTGGGCAGCAAGTACTTTGCCTAAACAATGAGAATAGTAAATAAGACAGTGTGATCAAAATTCCTACCATCATGAGGGGCAGATGGACAATGTGACCCTAAATAAGATGTCTCAAAGAAGCTGCAGCATCTTTGGTGCAAGATTCCAGCCAGAGGTGCCTACCCTGACTTCCAGCCTTGAAATGAGAACATTCCATTTTTTCTAAAAACATCCACATTTTTCATATATGTCAGCATTGTAGCAAGCAAATGAAGGCTGAGCCTACCTTCCATTTTAAATGAAACAAGGAAACATGGTGACTTAGAGCCAGTCATGAGCCTGGACACAGCTTGTCCTGAAGCGGAAATGGATCTATAAATAATTGGCAAAATGAACACGTGACAGTAGATCAAAGGACTGTATTCACTTAAAATTTCCTGATATTGCTAATTGTACTATAGTTGCTATATTAATTCATTTTTTCATTATTGTAATGAAACATCTGAACTGGGAAAGAAAAGGGGCTTGTCTTGATTCATGATCCTGTTCCAGAGTCGGGGGATGTATCTGGTGGTCTCTTGCTGACAAACTGCCAAGGTGGGACAGGGCATCACTTGGCAAGAGACAGGACTGAATGTGCATCCCCTGGTCTCTCCTCTATTTCTTATAAAGTCACCAGAATTCAATTATGGGGCTTCCACCTTAATGGCCTTAACTAATCCTAGTCACCTCTCAAAAGCCTCTAAACACCACAGTTGGCTTGTTTTATCCTCCTAATGCTTTAGAATAGCATTAAATCTCAGCACATGAACCCTTGCGATACACTCAAGCTATATCAAACTGAAGCAGTTATATACCAGAAAGACTTTTTTCTAAAGAAAGACGGACCAAGTAGCCAAGGATTAAAGAGACAATTTACTGTCAGTCAAGGAAAAAACTGTGTGTGTGTGTGTGTGTGTGTGTGTGTGTGTGTGTGTACATACAGTAAGTATCTTGAGTCCAAGAGAATGCCTGGTGTTACCTAGAGGTGCCCTAAATGTCACCACATAGATGCTTTTGAGAGGAAGGCAGAAGGTCAGAGCGAGCAGTAGATGTGACAGTGGGCAGAAATAGCAGTGGTGTGAGGTAGGGGCCCATGACATCTTCCTTGTACTGCAGCACACGCCTGAGATAAATAAATGTACAAAAAGAAAAGGCTTATCTCCCATGAAGGTCCCAAACTGTGGTCAGTTGGCCCAAAAGCAACAGTGGAGAGAAAGCATGTAGCTGAAGGCTTGAAAGGCAGAGGGAGCTGCTCAGGTCAGGGCAGGAAAATAAGAGAGGAAAAAGAAGAGAAGGGTCCTGTGAACACCTTCAGGATCACATCCTGAAGACCTAGCGATCTAACATCACCCACTCAGCCCCACTTTCCAGAGGTCCCATCACCTCCTGATAGCATCAAGCTGGGGGACCAAGTCAATGCATAGATTTTTTTTTCTTATGTATTTGATACAGGGTCTACAGAGCCTCGCTTTGTAGATTGGACTCATTACAATTGTCCTGTTTTCAGCCTCCCAAGCGTTGGGATTACAGGTGCGCACCACCACACCCAGTCTCAATCACCATCTCAGCGCACCCCAGGGCTGGGGCCAGCATGGCATGCAGGGCATTGAACCCCTGCCACTACACTCTGCCTAAGTAGGTGTGTTAGTCCTCTGAGCTATCTGGCTGGCCCTTAATACATGGATTTTTAAGTGACATCCCAGATCCTGCCTATAGCAGGACCATAAGCCAAGGAAAACAAGTGACCTCAAGACACTGGAGAAGGCAAAGAAACACTGGAGAAGGCTCCTTTTGGAGCCTTCTAAAGGCAGGCTCTGCTGACACCTTCACCTCAACCTAATGATAATGGTTTTAGTAATTAGCTTCCAGATCAGTGAAAGAATCAATCTGTCTTGTGTTAAGCCACTAAGTTTGTGATAATTTGTCACAGGCAACTAATACACCTAATATGATACATATGTGCCTGCACATAAGCACATACGCACAGACACACACGCACACACACGATGACTTTCATGGACTGCATACTGGTAAGCTTGCCTACTAACTGAGATTTTTTTGCATTCCTCAAACCAGCATTCACAGTTCTTTGGGGACATTTGTCGACATGCTCAGCAGAGATGAAACATTCAAGAGGGACACATGCATGTGGCCACTTGCAAACAAAGCCTCCTTGTTTCACGTCTTGTAACTCTAAACAAGTGTCCTTGTCATGGCCTAGCATCACACTTCTCCTGGCAATTGTGTTCTTTAAAACACCTCCCAAGGACAGCGCTAGCGTGCTGCCTGGTGTCTGCACATAGGGAGGCTGTGACATGCCTCAGGAGAAAACGCCGGTGTGTGCGCTTGGCAGGCTTGTCGGAGCTTGAGCTGTGGCACTGCTGAACATAGCTCAATCTAAATGAGTCGATAGTATAGATTAAGCAAGGTATCCTCATATAGAAACAGACTATTGATTGATCACTTGCCAAAAATATTGTCACCAGAGGCTCAAAGGAACATAACACTGTAGTATGCCTGATAGCAATGCATCAATTAATTAGTGGTCATAGTAATATATATACATATATATATACATATATATATATACATATATATACATATATATATATATATATATATATATATATATGGAGAGAGAGAGAGAGGGACAGAGAAAGAGAGAGACAGAGAAACATGCAAGAGCAAGCAAAGGTGAAAGGTAAGTATGGGTGAGGGTATATGGGTGGGTATTCTTGGAATTATTCTTGCAAATTTCCTGTAAATTTGAAACTACTGTCAAGCAGTGGCATCCAAATGTGTCCCATCAGGTCAGCATGTCCGCACCCCATATTTCAAGCTTGGTGAAGAGCCAGTGTAAGGAAAGGCCAGCGTGCACTAGGGTAGGCTCAGCAGGAGCAGCTGGAAAGAGGCCGAGTGGTCTCCACAGTGCCCACACTAGGGGGTTGCAGATGTAAGCCTTATAATTCTTGGTGGCACTGGCCAGCTGGCTCCCCAGAGCTGCAGCTCTGCCGAAGTAGCCGTCATACAGACAAGGGAGGGGGCAGCTCAAGTTGCTCTGCCCATAATACCCCTGGGCAGGAAAAGCAGACAGATGGCTCAGGAAGAACCACAGCACCCATCTGAGCTGCCGTCTAAGTCAAAGGCCCACCAGCCTCACAGCCACCAAGCCACCAGCTTGCCCACCTGTGCTCGCACCCAGTCATGTTCATCAGGCCCTCTTGTTGCCCCACATGCAGTTGCCTGGGCAGCATTTTACCGGGCTGCTTTATCTCAAATAGAATATGTGCCCAAAGGAATTCCTGGTTTCCCTCAGTCTTGGATTTTCTGCACTGATGAAATGGCCCTGTCACCCCCCTAGCTATCTGTGCTCCAAGTTTTGGATCTACCCTCTGTTCTTTTTGCAGTTGGTTTTGGCTGATGCTATTTTGCATTCTTTCATTTTTTTGTAAAACTCACCTATAATAAAATACACAATCATAAATGTTAAGTTGATAAATGTTAAGTTGTTAAGTTGATACCCACACACACATATACCTGTAAACCCAACACCGCAGCCAGGGCATTGGAGTTATATCCTTCAATCCAGAAAAGTTCCCTCATCTCCCTTCTGGTACATTGTTTCTGAGTTTTCAAATGTTAGTAGCCTTAGGGCTGGCTAAATAGCTCAGTGGATTAAAACACCTGAAGCATGTGCAGGGTCTGGGGGTTCCATTCCCAGGCCTGCTGTGCTGGCCTTGCCCCTGGACTGTGCTGAGATGGCAATTGAGACGTGGTGGCCCACACCTGTAATCACAGCTCTTGGGAGGCTGTAAACAGGTGGATCACTATGAGTCTGATCTAGTAGTGAGACCCTGAACACCCTGTAGACCCTTCCTTAACAAAATACGAAAAACAAGCAAAGAAATGTTAAAGCAGCCTTGTGAAGCAGGAGGATTGCCATAAGTTCAAAGCCATAGTGAAACCCTGTCTCAAAAAGACAAGTAAAATTAAAAAAAAAAAAAAAAGAGAAAAGAAAAGCAGCCTTGCCTTCCTGGGTACACTGCTCTCAGTCACAACTATCACGTTTTTACATGCTACCAGACTGGGTTTGCCAATGTCTTCTGAAGGACTGTGGCACACTGAGTGTGGCCCCCAAAATGCCCACTGTCCTCATCCTTGGCACCTGTGAATTTTTCCATGGCAAGAGAGACGCTGAAGATGTGCACGTGCAGTTAAAGATCTTGCCACTAAAGAGAGCATCCTAGATTATCCAGGTGGCACCCCGCAGGATGGAGGTGGAGAGGGCTCTGACTAAGAACTGCAGACAGACAGCACCTGGCTGAGGAGCTCTGAAGATGGAGGAACAGCAAGGATGGCAGCTCTGCTCTGAAGGAGGAGAAGCAGCAGGCTCTCCCTCGCAGCTGCTGTGGGGAGCTTGGCCCCATGAAGCTGGCTTCCAAGTTCTGGTCTCCAGAACGATAGAGGAATGAACCTGTATTGTCACAACAGTAACTGGAAACAAGCACAGGGTGGGGGTGGGGGTGGGGGCGGGGGTATAGCTAAAGCCATCAGAGACACTGTTCTGTGATTTTCTTTTCATTTGAAAGTGCCAGACTGTGTGTTGCGGTATTCTGGCTTCACAAACTAAGTTAGTGTTTCCTTTTCCTCTAATTTCTGAAACAGTTTGTTTCAACTTAATATTACTTCTTCCTTAGCTGTTTGTTATTCATCAGCAAAACCATTTTGACCCTAGAGTTTTGTTTTTGTTTTTTTATGGAGAGACTTTTGAATTATAAATATAATTTCTTTGATAGACTTAGGGATATTCAGATTTTCTGTTTCTTAAAGAGCCAGTTTGGATAAGGCATGTTTGTTAAGGACTTTATCCATTTTACCAAAGCTGTCAGTTTATCAGCATAAAGGTGCCCATGCTACCTCTCTTTTTAGTTTTTAACTACCTGTAGGACACATTATCCTATTTCTTTTTCCATTTCTTTTTTTTTTATTTTAAAGAGAAAAAAAGCAAATAACAAGACCAAAAACAAAAACAAAGCCACATAAAACAATAAATATGGTATAGAATTTCAAGACAAGAATAGGATATTAACAATGGCTGTTATATCACTTTTTAAAAAAATGTATTTGGTACAGGGTCTCACTACACAGCTCAGACTCATAGTGATCCTCCTGTTTTCATCCTCCCCAGAGCTGGGATTACAGGCATGTGCCACCACACCTGGACTGGGTGGCCCCGTGGAGGGGGCTGGCGCAGCTGGTAGTGCCAGAAATCAACCCCGGGTCCCTGAGCTTGCCTAACCGTGCACTTAGTTAGCTGAGGTATCTCGCCAGCCCTATATCACATATTGTTGTCATCAAATTTATTGCTCAGACTAGCAGATATAGGCGTGCAGATTGATCACACAACTAAAACATTCACTCTTCCTGTCCATAAAACTTGATTTTTTTCTTTGTCCTTTTTACTTTTCTTTTTCATTACTAATACTAGTATTTTTCATTTGTACTTTTTAAAATAGATATAATTCTTGCTAGTGGTTTATTGATTTGTTAAATCCTGTCAAAAAACTCTTTCTAAATCTTCAAGTTTTAGAATATTTAATCACGATTTAAGACCTTCCTTCTATCTTTTTTTTTTTTTTTTCAGAACTGGAGATTGAACTCAGGCCCTTGCACTTGCTAGGAAAGTGCTATTCTACTGAGCTTTTTTTTTTTTTTTTTTTTGTATTTTAGGGAAGAGTCTACAGGGTGTTCAAGATCTCACTACTAGGTGAGACTGGTGGTGATCTACCTGTTTACAGCCTCCCAAGAGCTGGGGTTATAGGTGCTCGCCACCACAGCCAGTCTCAGTCTTGGTTTCGGCATGCCCCAGGATCAGGGCTTGCACAGCAGGCCCCGGATCAAAGCCCCTGCACCTGCTTGCAGGGGCTTTAATCTACTGAGCTATTTGGCCAGCCCTGTTTTTAGCTTGTTTGATCAGTTTTTCTGTGTTTGTTTGGTTTTGCTTTGTTTTCTGAAACAGAGTTTTGTTATATAATTGAGGCTGGCCTTGAACTCACTGTGTAGCCCAGGATGGATTAAAACCCACAGTGATCCTCCTGCCTCAGCCCCACAAGTAGTGAGATTACTGTCATGTACCAGCATGCCTGGCCTCCTCTCCATTTCTAACAGAAATTTACCTGTAAGTACTAGTTTAGCTGCTTACTATAAATTTTGATATGTTGTAGCTTCATTATAAATTGGCCCCAAATTTTAAAAATTTTCCTTGTGATTCTTTCTTTGATCTATAGGCTATTGATTATGTACAAGTACATTAATGTCCAAATGTAACTTAGTTTTTGAAATGTCTAATGAAAGTCAAATGTCAGTGAACAAATCTTTTGAAATTTAATGAGATCATTTTATAGTCTAGCCCACTGGGCTTTCTTCATGAACATCTCATACGCCTGGATTTCCTAGCCTATCCACACTTTAATCCTGGTGAGTTAATCCTATGACATAATTCTTCTGAGCCTCCATTTCTCTTAAAGTACAGCAAGAACAAATGATGAAATCATGGATCTGAAAATGCGGAGTGAAATCAAGAGCTCTTAGTGCCCTGATGGCCCCTCAGTGTAGGTTCCCACCCTCTCCTTCTTTCACTCTTTGTTATGATGGTTAGAATGACCATAATTAGTGTTGTCACTGTGTTGCAACTGAATTTCAGAGGTTGTTATTAAACCCTGACCCTAGGAGCCTGCTTTTCAGTGGATTACTGTGTGGTGATTACAGAGTTATTCCCAGGGTATCTGTCCTCACCCTCCTAACTAAATTGCTCACTTCCCATGTCATCCAGAGGCTGCTGTGGAAGGAAGGAGGCACCAGCCCAGCCAGGTCCTCCAAGCGACGGCGGGGCCCTGGTGTGGGCAGGGTTGCTAAGCGAACAGCTTCTCGAGGCATCCCATGTGGGCCCAACAACTTTCTTGAACTTTTGTTTTGCTGCTGTGGCAGTGGCCTAGAGAGTGTCCTGGAGACTGTCGTTGGCTCATCTTCCGGGACACTAGACCTGCAAGCCTTGCACAGCAAGGCCCTTTGTGTTGTCCTTGCCTCTGGGATGTGACTGGTCTCTGAGTCACACCTCGAGCTGTGTGCAGAGCTCCTCCCAGTTGCTTCTTCATGTCACTTCCTGGCACCGAAAGGAGCGGGCCTGGCTCTTTTTTTTTATAGTAGGAATCAAACTCAGGACCTTACGCTTGCCGGACAGGCACTGCGCCACTGAGCTATCTCCTCAGTCCCAGACTGGCTCTTGTTCCTTGAGACAGAACTTAATTATTTGCCTGCCTGTATGTTTAGGGGTGCTTTGCTTCATAGAAATCCCAAAAGATTTATGGCTTGTTCAGATAAATACCTTCCTTGCTTGGTTTTGCTTTGACATTGTTATGGTTTGGATCAGGATGTCCTCATAGGTGTAGCCTTTGGCAGGTTATTGAATCAGAAAGCAGCAGAGATGGCTTGCTGTGAAGAGGTGGGGCCTGGCCAGAGGAGGTGGGAGAGATGGCCCCTGGGTGCATCCTGGGAAGGTGGCTGTCCCTCCCTGGCTCCTCCCTGTGCTCACTGCCTCCTGGCCAACATGCTCTGAACAGCTTTTCCTCTGCTCTGCCCCTACGCCACACCCTTCTACCTCAGAGCCTGCCACACACCCAAATAACTCTCTTCTTTAAATTGTGAGTGTTCACTACCGTTCAATATAATTCTGGAGACATTGGCCAGAACTTAGACAAGAGAAATAAATAAAAGGACTGGTGATTGGAAAGGAGGAAGTGAAATTATCATTTGCAGATGATATGATACAGTACATAAATGACCCCAGAAACTCCATAGAGAGACTTGTAGATTTAATAACCAAATTCAGAAAGATAGCAGTACACAAAGTTAGCACTCAAAGATCAATAGCATTTCCATACACAAACAATGAATGCACCAAGAGACAAATTATGGAAACAACATCATTTGCATAACACTCCCAAAAATGAAATACTTAGGAATCAATCTCACAAAGGAAGTAAAAGATTTACCCAGCAAAAATTATAGTATTCTGAAAAAAGAGTACCATAAAGAGAAGAGGATTTCAGAAAATAGAAAGATATTCCTTGCTCCTGGATAGAAAGAAACAACATTGTGAAAATGACCATACTTCAAAAATTGTTCTACAGACTCAATGCTATCCCAATTAAATACCATTAGTATATCTCACAGATATATAAAAAATATTCCTAAGTTCATCTCAACCAGAAGAGACCTAGAGTAGGAAAAGCAGTCCTGGGTAACAATGGAAAGGCAGGAGGCATCATAATCTCTGACTTGAAAGTATACTACAGAGTTCCTGTGATAAAGTCAGCATGGTACTGGCAAAAAAGAAAAAAAGACCTGTGGATGAATGGACCAGACTAGACACAGACACAACTATCAGCATACTCGGCCACCTTATCTTTGATAAAGGGACCAAACATGTTCATTGAAAGAGTTAACTCTTTAATAAATGATACTAGAAAAACTGGCTTTCCACATCCGAGGACTTAAAATATCCCCATACCTATCACCGTACACAAAGCTATAGTCAAAATAAATAAAAGATTTAAATATTAAAACTGAAACACTAAATTTTCTGGATGAGAAAGTAGGTAGAATTCTTAATGATATAGGAGTAGGTAAAGAGCTTATGAACAAAAATCAAACTGCATGAGAAACACTTTAAAGAATCAACAATTGGGATCTTACCTTTTTGAAAAACTTCCGCACGTCAAAAGAAATTGCCAAAAGAGTAAAAAGAAAACCACAAAGTGGGAAACAATTACAGTAACTGTCCAACAAAGGGCTCCTGTCTAGAACATAAAAAGAATTTTAAAAAATCAGGCTTCCAAAATTCAAAGACCTTATCCAAAAATAGGCATCTGAGATGAATATACACTTCACAAATGAAGAGATACAAATGACAAATAAATATATGGAAAAATCTTCATATTGGTCATTCAAGAGATGCAAATTAAAATGACACTGAGATACCATCTTACACAAAAAAGAATGACTATCATCAAAGACTCAACCAATAACAAATGCTGGAGGGGCTGTGGAAAAAAAGAACCCTTCTCCATTGTTGGCGGGAGTGCTGGCTGGTACAACCATTATGGAAATCAGTCTGGAGATTCCTCAAAAAACTAGGATTGGAGTTCCTATTCAAGCCAGCTATTTTGCTCCTAGGTAATTTTCCAAAAGAACTGAAATCATCATACCACAGTGATATATGTGCACCCATGTTTACAGCAGTACAATTTGTCATGCAAAATCTTGGAAATAACCCAAATGCCCATCAACTGAGGAATGAATAAAAATGACAAGGTATTTTTACACAATGTGATATTATTCGTCTATAAAAAAGATAAATTTGAAGCTTTTGGAGACAAATGGATACAGCTACAGACTATATTGGTAAGTTAAATAAATTGGATCCACATGTGCAAACATCGAATTACCTCGCTAGTGTGAGAAGCTGAGAGAGTAATGAAAGTCTGAAAGGTACAACAGATACTGTCAAAGGGAAAGAAATGTTCCATGGAAGGGAAAAACTGGGATGAGGACAGGGACACGTGAAAGAAGGTAAAAAAGATATATTTGGGTAAATATGCAGAATGGTTTGAGTAGTTGTGTTGTCAATTTCTGCTGGTCTTTGGAAAGGAGCAGTTAATGCTCAAAATTTTTTTGCTCTGATTTCTTTTTCCTCTTTTAAATTTCTTTCCTCTTTCTTTCTTTCTTTTTTTAGCTGAACCATGGATTGAACTCAGGCCCCTGTACTTGCCAGGGAAGCGCTTATTCTACTGCGCCATCTCCTGGGCCCCTCTTTTGAATTTCTTATAACTTTTCTTTCTCTTTCTTCTTCTTCTTTTTTTCTTCTTCTCCTTCTTCTTTTCTTCCTCTTCTTCTTCTTCCTCTTCTTCTTCTTCTTCTTCTTCTTCTTCTTCTCTTGAACAAATCTTACACATTTATTTCTGGTAGTGTGAACAGCTAGTCTGAGCATAGCATCACATAACGCAGCAATCACTGTCAAATTCCTATTACTTTGTTTAGTGAAATCTTATCATTTCTAACACTGTTTTCTTCTCTTTATTTTGTATTCTTTAAAATTTTTTCTACTTTGTGTTTTTTAAAAATAAACTGTGGATGTTGGGTTTTATTTCACTGATCAGGAAAATGACTAAGATATAGATGATCTTTTGACTGGAATACACAGCTCTTTAGCCCAGAAAACTTTTTAAAAAATATAATATAGTCACTTGCTACTCCTGTCCTCTGTTAAGCATCCTGAAGTACTTACTGAGAAGCCCCATGGGGCGTGGCCCTGAGATGCAGCACTGGGTAAGTAGTAATCCCTGCCTTCGAGGAGTTCACAAATTAATAAGAGAAGACAGAGCCATGGGCCAAGGCAGCAGCAGAAGGAAGCAGCAGGAGGGTAGGGTGCAGTGGGCTCCTCATTCCTTGGGAATATCTACTATAGTTGTTCTTGGTGGGACTGGGCCTGTCCTCCGCACTCAGCAGGCAGAATATCAATTTTCACCGTGGGCATCGTCTAATCTTGCTTCTTCTCTGCAATCCGGAAGCACTCGGCAAGCTGATGGTCTGGCCACTAGCGCGGTTTGTCACGGTCCCTCATGTTCTCACTCCCTCTGTGAGGACCTCTAGCACCTTCGCTTGAGCTCCGAGGCCAGGCTTGGCTGACTCAGGCTCCGCCTCCTCCTCCCTCCTCCACGCTCCCCAGAAGTGGGTTTCTTGTGGTCATCTGTCGCATGCCAGCTTTCTGACCCTTTGTCCTTATTCTTGCCCTGAACCTTTTTAAGGGTTCCCCCTCGCCTGAGTCCCCTGAACGACTTGCTCTCTCCAGCATTTTTCCACGCATCCCATCGAGCTCACCTAGTTCACCCTCCCTTCGGTAGTGGGTGCTGGCGTTTCCTTCAGTGGTGGCCAGTGAGCAGCACGGTAGCTCAGAGCTGGGACCCCGGATCACTGGTGAGCAATTTGGGGTGCAGGTTGAGGGGCACCCAGTCCTAAGCTTGGGTCCATGGGCTCCAGGGCAGCTCTGACTATGTGGGGGATGCACTGTCTTCCTCACTGCCTGAGCTTCAGTCACACCCGAAGGACAACACCTGGAACCACCTGGCCCAGTGGGCACTGCTGCGACGATCTCTACCTCTCCCTGCATCCAGGACTTGACCTAGTCAACACAATTAGGAGGACCAGATAATTGAACAAAACCACAGACTATTTTGCCTTGGATTCCCTCTTCCCCAGCTCCCAGAAGCCCCACAGCTGGTGAGGTTATTTATGTTAACCTCCCATTTAGAAATTAAGCTCCGATCTGGAAATTAAGGATTGTAATTTAGCATTAACCCAGATGTCAAGATGAAATGAGACACACTGTGGGGGAAATTGAATTCCATATTGCCGAAGACCCATTTTATTTATAATAACCAGCCACTCACATCGTGCCAATATTGATGGATCATATGTTTAAATTTTTGATAGCTCATTCATTTCTATAATTACATTTATTTCAAATTAAATAAGTCTCGCACACCCTTGATATACAAAGAGACAAAATTAATTTGTGGATCAGAATTAACCTGCCATTCAACCCCCAGAACTGTCCTTTCTCAAAGCCCTTGGAGAATGGCACTCTGCCATTTCAGAAGGGACGATTTGCATCTGCGAATATCCAACTTTTGACCTGGGAGCATCTTCATCCTTTGCCTCGGAGGGAAGCGTCATCACAAAGGTGACCAAGAGTGGGCCCAACTCTCAGGCGGGCTCAGAGATGGAGATGAGACCATTTACCAGCAGAGCCAATCTGCCCAGCCAATAACCACCACAATCATAAGCGTGGCACCAGGGCTTCTGCAGAGGCATTGTAGTGGTGTCTGTGCCCACTGCCCAATGGACAGATGAGCAAAATTCATCCCATTGCTTCCAGAGCCGGGGGCAGAAATGCCCACTAGTCCCTGTCTACCCACAGATGGTCACCGCTGGCTTGTCTGAGAGTGTAGCTGTGAATACATGTTGCTTGCCAGATGGGCATGGGGACCTGGGCAGCCTTGCCACGTGGATGATACTGACCAGCTTGCCCAGCCCATCCTATATGGTCACCTAAGATCAGCACCACGCACACTGGGGGCCAGCTGGTCCAGGGATACAGTCAGTGCCTTACAAAGTTGAGTGGAAGTGGAAACCAGTACACTCATGCTAGAGAGAGAGAGAGGTGTTTGCCCTTGATTCTGAGGCAAATTCCCTGCACTAGAGGGTTATTAGTTTTCTGTTCTTGGAGGCTTGAGCTTGCCTCTGCATTTGTTCATTTTATCCTTGTGTAAGCCAGGGAACTGTGACAGCCATATCAAGGGAGTATAATCCCACATCAAAATGTGCAAGAGTAGCAGATGACAGCTAGGCCTAAGGGGGGCACAGACAGTCCCTTAAGATGTCTTACCTAGAGTGGGAAGCCGAGGTTCAGTGTAGGAGCAGGCTGGTGAGACCTGCTAGGGTCTCAGGTCTCCAAACATAGCAGCGATGTGCCTGGGAGAGAGAATGGAAGGCCCAGCTCTATCCCAAGCACTAGCGAGGGGTCAAGTCTGAGCCCACATGTAGTGGTCAGGTAGCACTGGCCACACCCCACACTTCAGCTCCTCAGGGCATGCGCATCTTCTTGGTCCTGTGCTGGCCCAAGTCACTTGATCACCAAGAAGCAGAAATATCCCATTCAGGGTGGGTGCACACACCCTCCTGCTACCCTGGTATTCCTGATGCTAGGGTGGAGGGCAGGGATCATTCTGAATTAATGGCATTTTAAACCACAATGGTAAAAACAATTTTGTGAATTTGAATCAGATAAGTAGCTTAGATCCATTTCTTGTACCAAACAAATACGTGTTCAGTATTCAAAATTAAATTGAATGGACCAAAACCAGAGCTTTGCTTGGTGGGATTGGCTCTGTCAGCATGAAATTTGCCCCCCGGAACCTGAATTTCCTAGGTCTTAAGGCCACAGGTAGGACCACACCAGGCAGAGAATGCCCATGGGTCATTGCATCTGCTTCATCGAGTTGGAGAGTGAGCAAGAGGAATTGAGGCTGTCTTCCCCAAGGATGCAGCGTCAGTCGCTGGGTCGCTGTAGGCAGGGGACCATGTCTGCAGTGCTGTACAGCAGGGACGGCCTCAGGGTGGATTGGATAGGAGGGTCCGTGAAGAAGAAAGCCACTCTGCTAGCTTTGCAGCTAGGAAAAAGGATTTCTTCTTTCTTCCCCAATGAAATTTATTTTATTTTTATCAGTATGTTTTTAAATTTATGCACAGTAATTTATTTATTTATTTGGCACATGTGGCATTTCAGTGACTATGTGCGTTGTATCATGGCCAGGCCAAGGCCAGTGGCTTGTCTGTTGCCTCAGACATTTGCCTTTCTCATGTGTTGGGAACACTACTACCTATTTGGAAAGTTGCATCACTGTTATAAACCACAGTCCTCCTGGTGTGTCACAGAACATTGCAGATACTGCTCCTGTCTGCTTCCTCTGGCTCCATTAGGCATCCCCTCTCCAGGCCCCTCGCCATCCCCTCACTGGGGCCTGGGGCCTGCTATTCTGTTCTCTCCTTTTTTGCAGTCATCTTTAGCCTCCACGTAGAAGTGAGAACGTGCAGTATACATTTGCCCTTCTGCGGCTGAGTTACCTCACTCCATGTTGTACCCTCTGGTTCCACCCATATTGCTGCAAGGGCAGCATTTCACTTTGGATGTTGACCTTCCATTGTTTGCCTGTGCTACGTTTTCTTTATCAGTCTACGCACTGATAGACAGCTAGGTGGACCCCACACCTTGGCAGCTCTGAAAAGCACTGTAGCTAGTGTAGGGGTGCAGCTGTCTCCTCAACAAACTGATTTATTTCCTTTGGATACACACTCAATAATAGAAAAGACACATCTAGTTCTACTAGTCTTAGGGACCCTCCCTTCTGTTCTTACATCTAGCACATAAGAGTTTTCCTTTTCCAAGCTCCTTGCCAGAATTTGCTGCATGCCCATCTTTCTTTTACTCATTCTCCCTGGGGTGAGAGGATTCTCACTGTGACATTCATCTGCATTTTTCTGATTAGATTTTGAGCATCTTTATATGTACTTATTGGTCATTTGCATGCCTTTCTTTGAGAAATGTCTGCTTAGATCATTAAGTGAAAAGATTTCCAAAGTTCTCTTCTAATCTCTCTCTCTGTCTCTCTGTCTCTGTCTCTATCTCTGTTTCTCTCTCTCTCTCTCTCTCTCTCTCTTTGTGTGTGTGTGTGTGTGTGTGTGTGTGTGTGTGTGTGTGTGTGTGTATGGTGTTAGGCCTCAAGCCTAGAGCCTCACACCTCCTAGGCAAGCATACAGCGACTGAGGCACACCCCTAGCTCACCAACATTTTATATGGAGCTATTGTTTGTGTAGTCTAGAATGAAAGTAAAAGGATAAGATCTAAGGTGATGCTTCAGGGACTTCTAGTTACAAATATGAAAAAAGTTAAAATAACCCCTGACCCAGAATCTCAGATAGGATAAGCCCTCTTTTGGCAATTGAAATTCCCTAACTAGTCCCTGTATTCTCCACATCAATCCAGATACTGGAGTTATTATCCTGGTTTTACAGGTAATGAACCAGATTCCACAACATAATTAGTCTGCCCCAAGGTTATGTAGTTAACAGGCAGCCAAGTTGAAATAAACTCTATCTCTCATGTCCTTCCCAAACATCCTAAAACAATGTGTTGTTTTGCTAAGAGAAAAATTTTCAAGAATTCACCCTTTCAAGTCTCTTGGTTACATTCTGTGCACCTGCAGACTGCCGTGGAAAAGCAGCTCTGAGAAAGCCTCACCTGGTCAGCACAGATGCCCTGTTGTTTTTGCATGTTTTGTTCTATACCTGGTATTCATATCTCTTGCTTTTCTTTTCCAGAAGTCTCTTGCTCTTAGTACCATATGCATATTTCAGAACACCCAGGCCTATAGAAGGAAGGGAAAGCAAGTCTCCTTCATGTGTTCTGTGCACAAGCTCTGGGTCTCTGTGGATGGGGCACTGGGGACTTCTCACAGGCTCCTATCACCTGCCAAATGTCGACTGATCTGGGCCACCTGCTCTGTCTCCCAGGGCAGAATGCAGGGTAGGAGGGACTTACTTACCCACTAAGGCACTCTGTGACTATTACTTAGCAATGCCATTTAAAATTTAGTCCTCACCAGGGACTGTATGCATTGTAGACTCCAGGTGAATGTTGCTTATGCATTCAGAAAGGAAAAAATGAATGAAGTCCAGGGTGTATCACCTACAAAAATCTGATGCAAGGAGCCTAGAGGTGGGGGGGACAAGATCCTGCTCTACCCTGCCCTGTCCCCTGTCCCTGTACTGCCTGGGGACAGATCCTTGGGGAGGAGGTACCAGACTGGGGGCTCTAGAACCTGGTGTTCTTCAGAGCCACTGAGACCCCATGCTTGTCCAATTATGAAGAGAAGCAAGCCTGTCATTTCCAATACTTAAATTGTTATAAAAGGCCTCCTTGGCCTCTCAGTTTCTTAAACTCTTGATGTGATAAAAATTGGATTCAAGTTTGGGACCCTAATGTACTCATAGTGGACAGATGAGAGAGTTGTTACTGTTTTTCTACATTAGAAACTTGTCTGTCACTCTTCTCTCATTGCTGAGAGAAAATACCTGACATCCAAAGTTAAAGGGGAAGGCTTTATGTAGCCCACAGTTGTAGAGGTTTCCGTCCATCACCAGCTGGCTCTATGGTGGGGGTGGCATGGTGAGGGGCACCAGTTTGTGGCTGCAAGGGACAACAGGTGGGTGGCAAGGTCAGATGAGCCACTTTCTGTCCCTTATAGTGCATGCAGGCCACCTGCCCTAGGGCAGCTGTAGCACTCACACGTACCCTTAATCCCAGTGTTAGATCATGAATCAGTCACAAACTCTAGGTTCAGCCACTTCTGAAGAGCTCACCCTCACCACCACTGAGTGAGGCTGTGGGAAGACATCTGGGCGCAAACCCTCGCAGGGCCTGAGCATGGGAAACCTTCGGGAGCAGCCCAGCTGCATCAGTGGGGCCGACACTGTGGTACAGCGAACTTCTCCTTGCAGTGTGGCCCTTGCCTCGTGGCTTTTCCCCAAAGACAGTACACAGGAAATACCCACTGGGCTGTCCTCAGCTATGAGAAGACAGAGGCCAGCTCCATCTGCCTGAAACAACAACGTAATATTTACTGGAAAGATCCAGTCCAGCTACACCCCTTCAGCAGATTCTGATGATCCTTTGCTTGTACTGTGTCACTTCAGTTCCCACTTCTGTCACACGGCCTTCTTTGTCTCCTCTTCTGTCTCTTTCTCATACGTATAATCCCCACTGGACAGAGGACCTACCCTGATCTGGTCTGATCTAGACTCACCAACTGCAAATACATCTGCAAAGACGCTGTTTCCAAAATCCTAGTCAGTTTGATCTGTGATAGCAAAATGGCATAGACCCGTGCTGGGTAGCTCAAACCACACTTTTCATAGTTCTGGAGGCTGCAAATCTTAGATTAGGGTGCCACTGTGGTTGAGTTCTTTTTTAAAAACTTCATTTATTTGATACAAGGTCTCACTCTATACTTCATTCTTTTTTTTTTTTTTTTTTTTTTTTTTTTTTTTTTTTTT
>PVKA01039680.1:0-19287 GCA_004027165.1 Ctenomys sociabilis
ACAAGATAAACCCTGAGAAGACTTCAATGACCACATAGGAAATATAAAGTTCATGTGTTGGTATATAAGTTTTGATCTACCTAGGTCTTAACCATCCAGCAGAAAAGTATAAAAGTATAAAAATGAAGTATACATCGTGAGCCCATAATATTAAGCTGAGCTGTAAATGGATATGGTCAACAATTTCTTTGAATAGCTCCCTATGGTTGCAGAATGCTGGACTGTGTTGGATTGTGGTGTCGAGTTCAAGCACCTAAGGTAGTTGAATGTCAATGGAGTGCCCACTTTTGACAGGTGTAGACAAAGGAAGGGTTGTAGAAAGAAAAAGTCATGATGTGTGTGTATAGACAGTACAGTTGGGATAGATAACACTGTGCTTCTACATAATTCTATGATAGGCAAGATCTGCACTAATGGTGCTTGGACAGGATATTATGTCGGCTTTTAGTGCTATGGTCATCCACTAGGTAAATAATTATTGAATTTTTGATATAATTCAGCTATAAAAAAAACCTGTAAATATAATATCATGTATGCACCTTGTACAATACCAAAACGTTATGAAAACAGTTTTCAATGTATTAATTCATCAACTCTGTATGGTTAAGCTGTCTTGAAACTGTCTGATTGACATTTGTATTTTAATAAAATAAAAATAAATGAAAAAAAAAAAGATATTTCATTTTCTGTAGTGCTATTGTGGGGGGTGTTGTTTCTCTAGTTTCCCTCTCAGTGTTTTTGCTGTCTGTGTAGGGGGGTGCTATTGGCTTTTGGTTGTTGACTTTGTGTCCTGCTATGATACTGAATTTGTATATTAATTCTGGTGGCTTATTGGTGCAGTTTTTTGGTATTCCAATAAAGCATGTTCAAATTAAAAAAAAAATGTATCATCATCAACAAAGAAATTCAAGATAGTAGATGGCAAACACTATTGTCACACAATTATTTTAATGTTGTCTTGTGAAATTGTCCCTGCATTATGGTATCTTTAACTTAAAACGTTTTTAATATTTTAAAAGCCCTCCAAAGTTCTCACTGAAGACAAGAGCCATTCCCTTCTTACCCTCATCCAGAAGCTCCTTATCAACAGTGTAACCCACTTTGCCTGGGGTATTCCTGGCCTAGGCCTCTTATCTGGCGAAATTATTAATAGCACCTCCTTCCACAAAAAAGTGTCCCATTTTAGACAATATATTGTATGGTCATCCTTTTTTATGAGCACTCAATTATGCCTCTCTCCAAGCAAATGAGGAAGGAAGAAGACGAATATTATTGAGTGTTCATTTTTATTGAACACTGAACTAGAAACTATACAAGTAATTTATGTTATATTCCAGAACCATCACAGGCAGTAGCCAAAGCTTATTAGTAGCTAGTATAGAGAAGAGCAATGTTCCCCAGCTATGAAGTGGGCCCAAAGCCACATTGTTTATGAATGGCTAGGTAAAACTCAGAGTCCAGTTCTGAAGTAAAAACTACTATTCTTCCCCCAACTCTTTTTCAGTAAAAGGGAAACAGACCAAATGTTACCATGTATTCCTGTTGTTATGGTTTGTGTCTAGTTGTCCCCCGAAAGCCTCGTGTAGTCATGGTGTGGGAACTTCTAGAGTTTGTGATTAACTCATGATCCACTGGGATTATGTGTGATCCAAGGCTGGGATTATGGGTTTTAGTACTGCTGGGATTATGTGTGTGAGTACTTCCTCCAGCCTTGGAGGAATGTAATATAACAGACAGAGAGACAGACTTTCTTTAGCGATTGCTCCTTGTTGTTGCTATGTGCGACCACCATGAACTGCTGCTCTCTGCCATGTGCCCCTCTGACTTGGAGCCAGTTGAGTATGGACTGAAACCTCCAGTAACTGTGAGCTAAATCAACCTTTCCTTCCTTCCTTTTGGGTGTTTGGTATTTGTCCCAGCAACAAGAGAAGAGTAACTAAGACACCTGTAGAGTTGAAAAGTTTGCTGTTCCTCCTGACTGGAAGACAAAGACACTGGGCATTCACTTTAACATAAATGTAGGCGATCACCTACACTACCTGTGGTCCCTGCTGCACGTCTGATCAAGAAGTGGTCATCTACTGCCCCTTCCTTAAATCTAGGCTGTCACTGTGACTGCCAGGGACCAGTGACTCTTACTAAAAGTGACCATGTGCCAGTCCCAAGCTTTAGGAAGCCTGCCAGCTTGCACTTGTGCTTCCTCACTAACCTGAGCCACCATATAAAGAACACGAGGTTGTTCTGACAGGAAGAGAGACCTCCGGAAGAGCAGGCCAGGCGAAGAAGCCCAGAAGGTGGGGAGCACCGCGAACCAGCATCTGAGTGAGGCCCCACTGGCACTGCAGCCCCTCCCAGCCTGCAGATGAACAGCAATCCTGGAGCAGACTCAGTTAGTGTGTGGAGCAGAGAGTAAGACACCTCAGCCGAGGCCTGCCCGTGCTTCCTGACCCACAGAACTGTGAGCAATCAAACACTATTGTTTCAAGGCATTGGATTTTTTTTTTTTTTCATATTTTCACCACAGCACTAAAGAAGAGGCAAACCACTGGGGAGATAGCTCAGTGGTCTAAGCACCTATCTGGAAAGCTCAAGGACTCAGGTTCAAATCCAGGTACCGCATGCCCTGCTGGCCCTGGAACCTGGGCATGCCTTGCCAGCCACCAAAACTGGGCATGGTGGCACATGCTTGTAATCACAGAACCGGTGAGGCTGAGACAGGAGGATCACTGCAGTCTCAGCTGCATAACTAGACTTTGTACCAAATACATGAATAAAAAAGATGAGAGAGACACAGAGACACAGAGAGAGACAGACTATATTTTCTTCTTACTTCCTTGTAACTCAACCACATCCAGATCTCATCTACCTGGGTCTTTTGAGAAGCCAGGAAATGATACCCAGGTTGGAAGACTTCCAGGAGCAAAAACGGGCTGGCAGACTTCTTCCTTCCTCCTGCTGGCATCTCCCCATGTTTCCACCTCATCACATTTCTACCTTGCTTTACCTTGGATCACATTCTAGAATGTATTTTTTTTTTCCATTTAGTGTTTTCTTTAACCATACCTCAGCCTTGTAATTCTGTATCTGCTACCATTCCCAGTTTAGATCTTCCTTCAGAGAATTTAAAACCACAACTTTCATAGGCTGGTTTTTAGTGTGAGAAAGACCTGAAAATCCACATGCATACTGAATTCACAAGTATATATCTTTATTTATAATTCTCTAATTTTTAACAAAGTCCACACTGAACCTAATTCTATATCCAGTTGAGTCATACCATATACATGGATATCTAATCTCTTTATATAAGCTTACAAATACCAACTAATAACGTCCTAATTTTCAGCAAGAAGTACCTTTTAACTCTGTTTAACAGATTCTTTCATCCAGTTAGATTCATTCAGTAGTCACAACATGAATATGCCTCATTGACCTAAAAAGATTATTTGTTTTCAAGAGTTCTAAACTGTTTCCAATAGCAACTAGATAATTAGCTTGCCATCTCAGACGATAAAAGCTTTAGAGTCCATCTATATGATGAGCCTAGCAGACAACTGGGAGGTTTATGACATTTTAATCATTGATAATTTTGGTTGTGCTGATGAGACGACTTTTTAATGTGAGGCTCTTGGAGAGAGTTTCAAGAAGAGCTGCCAGCACAATTAAAACAACCTTATGAATTGGCTTAAAGAATATGCCAGGCTGTCAAAGCACCCATCAGTCTATCTGACCTAGCCCTTCTCCAGCCTCCTCCATCTATTCATCAGATGTTTTCAGCCTTAATTGAAATTGACAACACACTGATGGCAAAAATGTGCCGTGGCTCACGCACTATGTCGTACCTCATAATCCTCTAGAGAATGTGACACCAAATAATGAGATAACTCGTTTATACCCTTCCAACTTCCTGAAAGTGCTTAAAAGCAGCTTACAGGAAAAAAAAAATGGAATAAGAATATTATCCAAAAGTAACACAAGGTAATAGCCAGACTCAGCCATTTAAAACTTTTAAGGGTCATAGTAAAGAAGTAGAAACTAAGTCTAATAAAATGGTAAATTAATATATTTTTCACCGTGTGGAGGATACACTACATGGAGAATAGGTGGTGGGATGAGGGAAAGAATGTAATCAGTAAAGTATAGAGAAGACAGGAGAATGAGGAGAGATGATAAATCCTGTGTGTTTTCTCTTCAAGTCTACACAAAATAAACTATTCTCAAACTTTTGAGGGTGTCATTGAATTTTCGCAGTAACTAATGAGAAAAATGAAGACCCAGGATGCAGCAGTGTGCCCAGTCTAAATTCCCCTGACTTCAAATCCAATACTTTTTCTGTCCAGACACTTTCTTTCCCTTTTTTTTTTTTTTTTTTTTTTTTTTTTGTCACTTTCTATCAACAAGGAATTTACTTAAGTTCACTAAGTAGTAGAATGAATTGTTTCACACAAAACAACTCTTCTACATAGAGCAGGGTTTTACTGTGGGTCTATTTTCAGAAGATGGGTCTAGATGAACCATTTTTATACAGTAGTTAAGGACACAAGCTCTGGGAAGGCAAAGAAAATCTCAACTCCTGTTGCAGCGCTGCTTAACTGTGTGAGCTTAACCAATTTCCATCTCTTGGAGCTCTAGTTTCTCATCAGAAAAGTAAAAACAGCCATGCGTAGCTCATGGGATGATGAAAGGAAGACATGAAATGTGTAAGGCAGCTCAAAGTGCTTACTATAGAACTTAACGATGTGAGTGACAATATTTTATTCTCATATTTATAACTTTATTAAGAGAGTCATGGTTTTACTCTAATAGTTATATATAAAATGCTGTGCCACTTGGGCTTTGGCTTAAAGTACTTAAGGAGAATGAAGAGATTGCTATGTGAGAATAGATTAAACAAGACAAATGAATGTTGGCTGAGAGAACAGAGTCTGCTATGCAGATTTTTCATTAGTACATACTTAGGGTGCATAATGAATGCATTAGTCATGGAGAGTTAATACACACACACTTCACTATCAGTCCTTCTCTTTCCACCTCTTCCCTCCCTGCTGTCTCCAACAACCAAGATCCCTTCCCATCTGTGAAAGATCTGCCTCCCTGTTTCCTACCAGTTCTCTTTTATTTTGCACTTCATTTTTATAAAGAAAAAACGATAAACAATAAAAACAGGTCAGTAGGACACTTGCAGCAGTTGATATATTAGTTGTTACAATAGTTGAACCACTTTGAGATTCAAAGCAGGTTAGTAGGACAGTTATGATAGTTGACACATTTCATATTTGTTGCCTTCCTATTAGTTAATCAGAGTACAAAATACAGGCATGACATTTTATCTAAATAATGTTAGCACAAGGCATTCTTTTGAAGGAACTGAGAGAACCTAGCCAGTTATTTATATTCTGAATTTAACATATGAGAGACACTATGATGTTTAATCTTCTGTGTTTGATTTCTTTCACTTAGAATTACAGTCTCAAAGTGAATCTACTTCCCTATAAATGACTCAAATCTGTTCTTCTTTAAAGTGGACTAGTACTACATTATGTATAAATACCACATTTTTATCCAATTCACCTGTTAATGGACATATAGGCTGTTATGGTTTGTGTCTAGTTGTCTCCCCAAAGCCATGTAGTCAGTCATGGGGTGGGGACTTCTAGTTTGCGATTAACTCATGATCCACTGGGATTATGTGTGACCCAAGGCCAGGATTATGGGTCTTAGTACTGCTGGGATTATGGGTGTGAGTACTTCCTCCAGCCTGGGGCAGAGGGCCTGAATGAAATATAACAGACAGAGAGACAGACTCTTTTAGCTCGTTGTTGTTGTTGTTGCTGTTTGGTCGCCATGAACTGCTGCCCTCTGCCGTGCGCCTCTCTGCCTTGGAGCCGCGTGAGCATGGACTGAAACTGCATGAGTAACTGTGAGCTAAATAAACCTTTCCTTCCTTCATTTTGGGTATTGGGTATTTGTCCCAGCAACGAGAGAAGAGTAACTAAGACCTAGGCCATTTCCATGATTTAGGTATTGTGACTTGTGTGGCACGTATCACTGTAACATTAGGTATTTTGAACACTTTTGGGATGATATCTAGAAGTATAGTTAGATTTAATGGAATTTCTGTTTTTGGTTTTTTGAGGAATCTTCATACTGATTTTCATAGTGGTTGTACTTGTCTCCATTTCCATCAACAACACAGGAAGGTTCTCTCTTCCCCATAACCTTGCCAGCATTCGTTGTTTTTTGAGTTCATGATGATAGCTATTCTTACTAAGATGGCATCTCACTGTTATTTTGATTTACATTTCTCTAATTGCCAAAATTGCTGAATAATTTTTGTGTACTTATTGTAAATTTCTTCTTCCTCTTCCTCTTCTTCTTCCTCTTCCTCTTCCTCTTCTTCTTCCTCTTCTTCTTCTTTGAAATATCTATTCATTCAGTTTCCCTTCTTTTGGTACCAGTAACTTATGACCTTGTTCCTGCCAAGCAGATGCTGTACCACTGAGCTATATCCCCAGCAATTTCCCATTTTTTTTTAAATTGGGTCTTTCATTTCTAGACATACAATTTTTTAGCACTGTATGTATTATCAGTGTGTGTCCTCTGAGAACTAGCTGGCAAAAATGTGATAAGGGGGAAATAGTTAACACCATATATACCCTAGTATTACTATTTTCTAAGGAAACACCTGTGTTACTCAAAGATAGATAGTTGAGGAGCTGGTGAGATAGCTCCGTGGTCTAGCCACCAGCCTAGCAAGCACAAGGACCAGGGTTTGATCCCCAGTACCACATGCCTATGCCAGTCCCACCTAGGGCACACCATGCCAGCCCAAAACTAGGCGTGTTGATGCACACCTGTAATCCCAGAGCTGGGGAGGCTGGAGACAGGAGGATCACTATGAGTCCAAGCTGTGTAATGAGACCCTGTACCAGATAAATAAATAAATATTTCACAAAATTAAATTAAATTTTAATTTTTAAGCAAAATCAAGAGGCTTATCTAACCATCAGGTTATACATGTCAGCCATAGGATTTGTTGCTCTTACTACTAACTCAACTGACCCTAGTCCCTATCACCTTCATAGATGAAGTCATAGCATGTCAGCTCTGATAGGTCTTTTAGGAAACAATGTACTCTTGCCTCAAAACTCTACTTAAATTCTTTGTTTCTTGCAGATATCACCAAAATGGAGAGATATTCAGATCTATTCCCCTGGTGTCACCCTCCAGCAACCTCATGTTAACCTCACTGCATCTGCCACCACACCCACATCTGTGTTTTCCATGCTGCTAGTGTTGAATGAATACAATTTGTTTACCTGGGTTTGTATAGAGGATTAGTGGGACAGGCTTAGGTGGAGAAAGGTGAAGGGAATGCAAGATTGGGAAAGCAAGAATGGCTGAGGAGCAGTGGCTGTGGCCATGGTTGACACACCACTGGCTAAGGATTGGTTGGGACGTGGTTGCAGCCAGATGTGCTGGGCTCCAGCAGAGTGTGGCAGGATGGAAACAGGACATGGGAGTCAGGCTGTGATTGTCTACAGAGTTCATGGAGCCGGGAGCAGCCACTCCAAAATCTCAGGTGGCTGAGGGCAAATGGGCCTCTGACCGTTAGTCATAAGAGACAGAGAGAGAGAGAGAGAGAGAGACAGAGAGAGAGAGACAGAGAGAGAGAGAGAGACAGAGAGAGACTGAGAAATTGTTACAGGTGCAAGGACTAAAGAGACAAAACAACTAAATGCAATAAAGATCCTATATTAAACCCCAAACCAGAAGGAGGATATTTTTGGAACTAGGGGAAAATTCAAATAATATTGAAGATTAGTTAATAGTTTTATCTGTTTGACTTTATAGGTGTAAGTTACATTATGGATGAATAATGTTGCAAAACCTCGATGAAGAGAAAAAGGAGCTTTCAGAATTATTCTTTGAACTTTTAATAAAAATTGTCTGTGTTTAATAGGTATAATAATAGGACTGGAAATCCCATTCAAGCTGGCTATCCCCCTACTGGGAATTTTCCCAGAGGAACTTAAAACATTATATCATAGTGATATATGTGTACCTATGTTTATAGCAGCTCAATTTGGGATAGCACAATCTTGGAAACAAGCAAGATGCCCATCACATGAGGAATGGTTGAAAAAGATGTGCTATTTCTATATAATGGAATATTACTCAGCTATTAAGATTGATAAACTTGAAGCATTTATATTGAAGAGGATGCCACTTGAACATATACTCATAAGTGAAATAAACCAGACACTCATGTGTAAATATTGTATAGTCTCACTAGTATAAGAAGTCAAAAGAAGAAATACAAATAGAAATGTACAACAACTAAAGACAATTGAGTCAGATAGTTAGGGCAAACTGAACAGCATATGCTGCAGAGTACTAAGCAGCTTTTCTTCTGGATGGTTAACAACCTAAGTTCACAGATCAAAATTGGAGAAATAGAAGAGCCACAAGGCCAGCCAACCTTTTGGCCCTAGCCTTTCAAGGTCAGCGAAGACTCAGGATATAGGAGAATCTGTACTGTAACATCATGAAACTCAGTTGAGCCCCAAATTTTCTGAACAAGGAGATTATGGAGCCACAGAGGAAAGAGATCGAAGTTCTCTAGTGTGCCTGGGGAGAGTCACATGGAGAGAAGACTTTCTCTCAGGCTCTCACAGAGAGCAAACTGGTCAAGTATTGGCTGTGACTTATCCACATGGATGGCACAGACAAAGGATCTGCAGAATAAGGTACAGGACTACAAGATAAACCCTGAGGGGACTTCACTGACCTCATCAGAAACAAAAACTACATGTTTTGGTACATAGGTCTTGCTCTATCTCGGTCTTAACCATCCAGCAGAAAAGTATAAAAATGAGGTGTACACCGTGGGGCCTTAATAATAAGTCAAGCTGTAAATGACTTATTTATGGTCAACAATTTCTTCAGATAACTCACTATTGTTGTGGAATGCTGGACTGTGTTGGATTGTGTCATCGAGTGCAGGCACATAAATTGTTTGTGTGACAATGGAGTGCCCATCTTTGACAGGTATAGACAAAGGAAGGGCATAGAAAGGAAGAATCATGATGTGTGTGCATGGACAGTACAGTTGGGATAGATATGCCATGCTTCTACATAACTCTATGAGAGGCAAGATTTGCACTAATGGTGGCTGGACAGGATATTATGTCGGCTCCTAGTACTATGGACAACCACTAGGAAAATAACAAGGTAGAAAGTATTAATTATTGAATCTTTTATGTAATTCAGGTATAAAAAATAACATATGTAAACAGCCACACTCTCTTAATTTACTGATAAGAGACATCTGCTATAATAATGTCTGTAAGTATAATATCATGTATGCACCTTGTACAATACCAAAACAGTATGAAAACAGTTTGCAATGTATTAATTTATCAAATCCATCCTGTTAAGGTGTCTTAAAACTGTTTCACTGATATTTGTACTTTGATAATAAATAATTTTTTAAATATGCATAATAAGATGAACTGATACACATATACAACATACATACACAATATATAGCAAAATTATTTCTGTAGCCAAACTAATTAGCATATCTCTCACAAAGTTGACTTCATTTCTAGGACTTTCATTTGTAGTAAAACAGCAAAAATCTATTATTTCAGCAAAGTTCAAATGTATGCTGTCCAGTATTAACCAGAATCCTATTGCTATTCATTTAAGGTGGGCATAATTGCCATGGATTATTGTCTCTAGAATTTATTCGTACTACAACTTTGCAGCCTTTGATCAGGATCCCACCTCATTCTTGTGGCTGACACTTAACACACTGTGCTAAACACCATTCTGTTCTTTGCTTCTATGGATTCAACATGTTTTGATACTACATATAAGAGAGATTATGTGACATTTTTTCTATGTCTGGATTACTTCACTTAGCAAAAGTGCTCCAGATCCATCCAAATGGTTGCAAATAGAATTCCCCTCTTTTTTTTTTTTTTTTTTTTTTTTTTTTTTTTTTTTTTTTTTTTTTTTTTTTTTTTTTTTTTTTTTTTTTTTTTTTTTTTTTTTTTTTTTTTTTTTTTTTTTTTTTTTTTTTTTTTTTTTTTTTTTTGTCTTTTTGAGGCAGGGTCTCACTATGTAGTTTAGGCTGGCCTTAAGCTCACTTTGTAGCTCAGGCTGGTCTCGAACTCACACAACAATCCTCCTGCCTCAGCCTTCCAAGTGCTGGGATTACAGGCATGCGCCACCACGCCTGGCCTTCCCCTCTTTTATTTTAAAGAGAAAAAACAGCGGTATAGAGTCTCATAAGGTGACATCAACAATGGTTAATATGTTGCACAGTATTATCTTCAAAGTGATTGCTCAGATTACAAGATATAGGTATGAAAGATTAATCAAACAATGTAAGCACAAACCATTCTTTCAATGAACTAATAGAAATTACTGGGACATTTATCTTAGCTATCTAATTTATTTTTTTTCTTATCCCTTCATTTCTCTCTCTTTCCCCTCATCCTGGTTGCTCTTTCCTTTTGAGCAATTTCTTTGCCTTTCACAATATTTATTTATTGTAGATTTTGGATCTTAGTTACTCTCTAAGTTTCTTTTACTAGGGAGATTAATATGATGGCTACACATGTGCATCTTATTTATTTCACTTATGAATATGGCTTCAAGTTGCATTTATTTACTATTTTTTTTAGTACAGGGTCTTGCTACAAGCAAGAATAGCCTTCCATTTTCTTTTTTTTAACAGAAACTTAACTCACAATTTCTCACTTGCCAGGCTACTCCTGGCTGGCTAAGCTACATCACAGACTGTCTTTCCATTTTCTGAAATCCTCTTCAATCTCTATTTTCAGAGTACTATGACTTTCACCTTATAAATCTTTAATGTACTTCGTGAGATTGAGTGCTAAGTATTCTTTTTGTTGTTGTTGTTATTGTGAAAGGCATGACTTCCCTAATTTCTCTCATGGTGCTTCCATCGTTTGTGTACAAAAAGGCTATTAATTTTCAAGTGTTGAATATGCATCCTGCTCAACTATGAATCTGGTTATTAAATAAACAAATCCTATGGTAGAATATTTGGGACCTTCTATGTAGAGTATCATATCAGCTTTGAATAATAATTGCACTTCTACTTTCCAATCATTATTCTATTTAATTCCCTCTCTTGTCTAATTGCTCTGGCTAATGGTTCCAGACCTATATTGAATAGGAGTGGTGACCTTGTCTTGTTCCTGATTGTAAAGTGAAGGCTTTCAGTTTTTGTTGATTTAGTGTGATGTTGGCTGTTAGTTTGTCATAGATGGCTTTCTATCAGGTTGAGCTAAAGACCATCTGTTCCAATTTTCTGTAGGGTGTTTTGTTTTTGCTTTTGTTTTTGTTTCTTTACCATGAATGAGTGTTGGACTTTTCAGAAGCTTTTTCTGTATCTATTGAGATAGTCATGAGATTTTTTGTCTTTGGCTCTGTTGATGTGGTGTATTACATTTATGGATTTGTATACACTGAAACATCCCTACATTTCTTGGAGGAATCCCACTTGATTGTGGTGCATAATCTTCTTGATCATTTGCTACATTTTGTTTGCTAGTATTTTACTGAGGATTTTTGCATCTATGTTCATTAGGGAGATAGGCCTGGAGTTTCCATTTTGATGGGGTCTTTCTCTAGTTTTGGTATCAGAGTAACACTTGCCTCTAGGAATGAGTGTGGGAGAGTTGCTTCCCTTTCAATTTCAATGAAGAGTTTGAGAAGAATTGGCATTAAATCTCTAAATTTCTTAGTGAATTCAGCTGTGAATCCATCAGGCCCTGGCCTTCTGTTGTAGGTTTTATTACATTTTCAACTTCATTCACTAATATTGGGTTATTCACAACTGTTATAACTTCTTGATTTGGCTTTGATAATTCCTATGTAGCCAGGAATCTGTACATTTCTTCCATGTTTTCATCCTGTGAGAGTAAGATTTTTGAAGTAAGTATTGATGGTCTCCTGAACTTCTTCTCTACGATGTAGTGGTATCACTATTTATATTCCTTCTTACATGCATTTGAATTTTTCTTTCCTTTTTTTTTTGATAGGGTTAGCTAGAGCTTCATAGACTTTACTTGTTCTTTCAAGAACCAACTCTAGGATTCATTACTTCTTTTTGCTTTCCTCATCTCTATTGCATTAATTTCTGCTCTGATCTTTATAATTTCCTACCTTCCTTGGGCTAGGTCCTGGCTTGCTCTTCATTTTCTAGGAGCTTGAGTTGCAGCATAAGGTTGTTTATTTGCATAAGGCTCCTTCAATTTTGCTTTTTTTTTTTTTTTTGTGGAACGGGGGATTGAATTCAGGCCCTTGCCCTTGCCAAGGAAACTCTTATTCTGCTGAGCCATCTCCCTGCCCAAAAGGGTAGAAGGATTATTTTTTGGCAGACTCAGGATGCCTTCAGGGAAGGTCTGGTTTGGCTTGAGGATATGGGGATCTGGGGATCCTTCTCTTTTTCTGATGTGAGAATTTATCACTATAAATTTTCCTCTTAAGACAGCTTTTATTGTATTACACAG
Source organism: Ctenomys sociabilis (assembly GCA_004027165.1). Taxonomy (NCBI): domain Eukaryota; kingdom Metazoa; phylum Chordata; class Mammalia; order Rodentia; family Ctenomyidae; genus Ctenomys; species Ctenomys sociabilis. The sequence goes on from PVKA01039680.1 coordinate 12,555, forward strand.
GTTCCAGTAAGCTATACCTGAATTTTTGTTGGATTGTAAATATTGTTTAAGTTCTTCTGTTACCCATTGGTTGTTCAGGAGACTGTTATTTAATTCCATGTGTTTATGGAGTTTTTGCTGCTTCTTTTATCAATAATTTCCCATTTCATTGTACTATGGTGAGATAACATGCATGGGTGATTTCAGTTCCTTTGCATTTACTTAAGCAGGCTCTATGTACATGGTCATTTTTGGATAACTTCCCACGTACATCTGAGAAGCATGTGTTTTCTGACACTGTTCAAAGGAACAATCTGTAAAGCTCCACTAAGTCCATTTCTTCACATACTTGGTTTAGTTCTATTATTTCTTGGCTGATTTTCTGCTTTTTTATGTATTTAGTACAGGGTCTCACAAGTACATTGGACTTGTAGTGATCCTCCTGTTTTCAGCCTCCCAAGCACTGGGATCGCAGCTGTGCACCACCGTGCTGAGTCCCAATCACTGTCTCAGTGCACCCCAAGAGTAGGCCGACACAGCACGCTAGGAGTCAAACCTTGGTCCCTGTGCTATGACTAAATAAGTGCTTTAATCCACTGAGCTATCTGGATTGCCATGATTTTTTGCTTATTTGATCTATCTGTCTGTGTCAGTGGGGTGTTAAAGTCCCCCCAGTACAACTGTGTGCTGTTGCTCATTGGATTTTCCATATCTATTCACATTTGTGGATGTTCCTACATTTGTTCTTTCTTCCTCTTGTAGTTTTTCTCTAACAAAAATGTCATGACCTTCTTTATATGTTTCAATCACTCTTGGTTTGAAGTTGACATTGTCAGCAACCAGAATAGCTACCCTTGCTTTTTTCTGAGTTCCTGTCACATGGATGTTTTCTATCCTCTGACCTTCAGTCTATTAATTTCTTTTCAAGTTAAATGTGTTTCTTGTATACAGTATATTGTTGGATTTTTGTTTCTCGATCCACTCTTGCAGTCTGATTCTTTCAATTGGTGATTTTAGCCCATTTACATTGATGGTTATAACTGATATGTATCGGCTTATCTTTGTCATATTATTTTCCTACTGTAGAATTCCTATTTTTCTCCTCTGTTTGGCTGCTTGCTCTTCTTGGTTGTTCTTCTCTGTTGTTGTTCTTGAAGTTGTGGTTATTTTTGTCTCCTTCTAAAATATCTGTACTCTTTGTAGGATCGATTTGGTGGTCATGAATTTCTTCAGCTATTCTTTGCCATGGAAGTATCTTATCTTGCCATTAAATTTGAGAGATGGTTTTGCAAGCTATATCAATTTGAACTGGAAGTTGTTTTCTTTTAGGACCTGAAATATCTTACTCCAAGATCTTTTTGATTTGATGGTCTGTGTTGAGAAATCTGCCATGATTGTGCTTGGCTTGTCATTACAAGTGAACCAGTTCTTTTCTCTAACAGCTTTTAATGTTTTGTTGCTTTGCAGAATTTCTGAGATTTTAATTATTATGTGTCTGGATATAGATTTATTTTTGTTATGACTAATTGGAGTTCTGTATGCCTCACTTAACTGTATATTCTTTTCCCATGCTTGAGAAACTTTCTGCTACTACTTCTGCAAATAATTTTTTTACATCATTTGTGTTTACTACTGCTTTTACATTGACACCTATCAGTCTTATGTTGTTTTTATTTACATCATTTTCTATCTGTTGAATTGTTATTTCCTGGCTCCTTTTTATTTTTAAGAGATCTTTCTTTTAATGTTCACTAGTTATAATGTTGACTTCAAGGTTTAAAATCTATCTTTACTTTCATTCAAGCAGTTTTGCCAGCTTTTGATGGAATTCTTAATTTCCTCAATATCTGTCTGAATCTAATTCATGCATTCTAATTCGTTCCTGTATTGTTCATTCCATGTTTCCATCATTTCTTCTGCTCCTCTATTTTTTAATCTATGTCTTCTTTAGATGTGCTGAGCTATACTCTCATGATTATTGTCAGCTCTTTTTCTTACCTGAGAGATTATTTCTGATGTGAGTTCTTCTATAGCCTGGTGGAATTCTTCCTTTACTTCAGTTGCTATCATTTGAGAAATTTCAGGTGTGTGACTTCCACACTTTTCTCTGTCCTTTCCTGAACTTCTTCTGGGTGAGTTGGAGATCTGCAATTGCCTTTTGCCTCTTCATTTTGAAAATTTTGAAGTGCCCAGTGTTCATCTGAGCTCAGTGGTGATGATGGGGGAATAGGGTAAGCTTACCAAGGCTTCCAAAGCTCTCCAGGGCTAAAGCCTAGTTTCTACAGTGTTGGCGGGGAGCAAAGCTCTGCAAGACTTCCTAGATGCTGGTTGGCTAGGCGAGGGCTCACCAAGGCTCCCATGATGGTGGTAGAGTAGGGCTCCAAAGACAGACTTTTTTAAAAACTGAATTCTTTTGAAGTTGGAGGAATACTTCAACAGGTTTTCAAATATTGGCTTAAACTGACTGATTAAAATATCTGCTAAGTTCATAAATATAGATTACAGAAATAAGGATCACTTACGGACAGGTCTATGTAGATGCTTCAGTGTGCTAGGGATGATTATATAAGGCTTCTCAAGAACCTAATCACTCAAGAACAAAAGTTTAAGGTTCCCTGAAAGCAAGTGACAATATGCAATCATATGTCCAATCTTACATAACTTTATCTGTTAAGCTAAGCCACAGATTTGATGATAAAAACAATAGATAATATAGGGCCAGCCAGATAGCACAGAGGACTAAAGTACCTGCTTAGGCAGAGCACAGCAGCCGGGGTTTGATCCCCAGCATTTGTGCCAGCCTTGCCCGGGGAGCACACTGAGAGGTGACTGAGACTGAGAGCGATGGCATACACCTGCGGTCCCAGCGCTGAGGGGCTGCTACACCTGCGGTCCCAGCACTTGGGGGGCTGAGGGCAGGGGAATCATTGTGAGTCTGATGTACACAGTGTTACCCTGTAGACCCCATACTAAAATACAAAAAAAAAAAGATAATATATCAACTATTGTTAATCATCTACTCTTGTTTTGAAAATCTGCAAAATATGCACTGTTATGTATTACCTTGTTTCTGTCTTTGTTTCTGATTTTTATTATTGCTTTGGTTATTACTTTTCAAAATAAAATCATATTTAAAATAATTAAAGAATGATGTCTGCACCTTGTATGACAAAAACCACTATGAAAACGAAATGCAATGTATTAATTATTGAATCTGTCCTGCTAATTTGATTTGAAACTGTCTCACTGCTATTTGTTCTTCAATAAAATAAAATTTAAAAAAATTAAATAAAATAAACATGTTAAACTGAAAAAAAAAAAAAAAAAAAGAAAGAAAGAAAGAAACTAGTCACTATGGTACCTCTAAGGAAAAAGAAAAAAATAGGCATACAAGGGTGAGGAACAGGAAATTTACTGTTTCACTGACTTTATAGTGAGATTTGCTAACGCATGTTCCTTCATTATCTGCTTAAACACATTATTAGATATAAAGCTTGAAAGAAATAAGATGTCTCTACAAGAATTAATGACTTCATAAAGTGGCCCAGCAAGTGGAAAGCCGCTGACAAAGACAAAAGTTCAGGCATTATTTAATTCTCATAATCTCTAAGAGAAGAATTCCAGTTTGAGCATAGAGAAAGGAGGCAGCTTTTTTTTGTCTCATCTGGCATAGCAAGCTAAACAGACAGAACACTGGAGCAGTACTCAGGAAAAGTTTCTACAGCATTACTTTTGCTTGCACGCAGAAGGTGCCACCTCACAGGCCATTTTAAGGTAAAGGAGGATCTGCCCTGCAAAGACATGGGTAAATGTCATTCAGACACCCGTCTGTACGTGGCAAGAAGCAAAAACCCTCCTGATATTGCCACTATCTGTGAAATAGCAGAATAAAGAGAATGCTAAGCCCTGAAATTGACTTTTGCAGTGGTTTGAAAAGATGTTTGCCTCTAGGAGGCTATTAAATGAGTAAGGGTTATCTGTGAGCTGCTCTATCTCTGAGCCTCCATGAGCTCTTTTAAGGGGCTGATTACAGATAGTCAAAGGGGTCATCACTGAGGCCATCAAGAAAGACTTTTCAAATGAATAACAATGTCAAGACTTCCAATAAAAATCTGGCTCCGTGACACCAGTGCCTTCTTCTCACCTGAGGTGCATCTGTTAATTCTGCTTTCACTTCCCTTACTGAAAACTGTAGAGGTCCTGATTTCTTCTCACAGTGAGTGCTTACCACTAAGCATACTGTATGACCACTAACCCTATTTTAACCATTAATTGCAGGGCTGGAGTGTGGCTCAGTGGTAGAACATGTACTTAACATGCACAGAGTACTAGTTTTGATATCCAACACTGAAAAAATAATTAATATGCTTTCAGATCCTGACATAATAGTCCGCTTATCACTATTTTCTGTGAATAAATATGTCAGATAAGCCATAGAGAACATTCAGGATACAAGCTGTCTAAAAGCTCTGTAGAATTGGCAGCTTATGGCCTTATCCTCAAGATAACAATGTGCCAGAATCTTATCTGACAATAGAACCTTTCAAAAAAAAATCAAATTGTAAGATACAGAAGTGTATATATCTTACGTATGCACTTGGTTAATTTTTTTACATATATAAACACCTCTGTGACCACCACCCAGAGCTTCCACAGACAAGGAATATACATTGCTTGATTCCATTTAAGTGTTGTGGAAGAACATTCCAAATTCATGTACCATCTCTCAGATCACTATAGGAAACATTTCCCAGAATTCTCTCCTTCTTTCCCAGTCTGTACTGTCTCCCCAAGAGGTAATGGTTGTTCCAATACTACTGATTAACTTTGCTTTTATTAGAATCTTATTATTGGAATTATAGATGGAATAACACAATATACTTAGACTTTTGTGTCTGTGATGTAGCCATGTTGATATATATTTTATGCTTTATAGAATTCCACTATCTATCTATCTATATACATATATATATATATATATATATATATATATTCATTTATACATGTGCCTATTAACAGGCATTTAGGACATTCAAATTTTAAAAAATTTTGAGTAAATTTCTATAACCGTTCTTATGCATATTGTGTTTGTAAATACAGTATTTGCACTAACTTTTTTCAGATAGGATCATGAGATAGGAGTTTTTCTTAGCTTTAGTACATGAGTGATGAACAGAGTGAATTCCTTTATAAAATTTGACAAAAGTTAAAGACCTCTTAATTGAGATGGAGAATTTGTTTTTCGTTTCTGTCCAGATGACTACAGTACATACTGGTCTCCACTTTCCATAACTCTAGATCTTCTCTACTTTCCCAGCCCTTATACTGGTCAAATAATACAATTTTTATTCCCAGAAATTGGTCTGGGAAGCAGAGGGATGCTGTTTAATTCTGCACATTTTCCTAAGAGAAAGCATCTCTCTAGAATGGCCACAAAATAAATACCTTTAGAGAAATTTAAATATGAAGTCTGTTAGATGATGACAATATCTAATTAATTTATTTCAATTGCTTTCTTGTGTGTGATCATATTGTGATTATACAGGAATGTGAAGCATTGATAAGCAAAGCTGGCTGTCTCAGGGCTACTTTGATATATTTACATACATGTGTAGATGTAGGCAGAGAGACACACAGATAGAATGAAAAATGAAAGCGTGCAAATATGGCAAAAAGGGGGAAGGGATCGGGCTCCCAAGATGGCGGCGGCGTCGGAGGAGCGGATGACTGAGGAGGGAGGCGGCAGCCACGGTGACGGCGGCTCTTCTTCGGCCGTCGGCTCTGCCCAGCGACACCCCCCGCCTCCTCCTACCCAGCCCCCGCAGCCGGGCACCCAGGTGCCCCCAGCGTCGGCGCTGGCTCCGGAGCAGCTGCCTCAGAACAACACGCTGGTGGCGCTGCCCATCGTGGCTATCGAGAACATCCTCAGCTTTATGTCCTACGACGAAATTAGCCAACTGCGCCTGGTTTGTAAAAGAATGGACTTAGTTTGCCAGAGAATGTTGAATCAGGGGTTTCTGAAAGTGGAGAGGTACCATAACCTGTGTCAGAAGCAAGTGAAAGCACAGCTCCCAAGGAGAGAATCCGAAAGGAGCAACCATTCTTTAGCTCGCCATGCAGACATCCTTGCTGCTGTGGAAACAAGGCTATCACTGTGAAATATGACTTTTATGAAGTATGTGGATTCCAATCTCTGTTGCTTCATCCCAGGAAAGGTGATTGATGAGATCTACCGAGTGTTGAGGTATGTCAATTCTACCAGAGCCCCACAGCGAGCTCACGAAGTCCTCCAGGAGTTAAGGGACATTTCCTCCATGGCCATGGAATACTTCGATGAGAAGATTGTTCCCATTCTGAAGAGGAAACTGCCAGGGTCAGATGTGTCTGGAAGACTCATGGGCTCTCCTCCAGTTCCAGGACCATCCGCAGCCCTAACGACAATGCAGCTCTTCTCAAAGCAAAACCCTTCAAGACAAGAGGTTACTAAACTCCAGCAGCAGGTAAAGACCAACGGTGCTGGAGTGACTGTTCTCAGGCGGGAAATTTCTGAACTTTGCACCAAAGTGCAGGAACAGCAAAAACAGCTTCAAGACCAAGACCAGAAACTGCTAGAACAGACCCAGATTATAGGTGAACAGAACGCACGGTTGGCAGAGCTGGAGCGCAAACTCCGGGAAGTCATGGAGAGCGCAGTAGGAAGCTCCTCGGGGGCTAGGCAGAGTGAGGAGTCTCCTCGGAAACGGAGAAAGGCCAC
>PVKA01039681.1:0-19310 GCA_004027165.1 Ctenomys sociabilis
TTTTTTTTTTTTTTTTTTTTTTTTTTTTTTTTTTTTTTTTTTTTTTTTTTTTTTTTTTTTTTTTTTTTTTTGAGACAGGGTCTCACTATGCAGTTCAGGCTGGCCTTAAGCTCACTTTGTAGCTCAGGCTGGTCTCGAACTCACAACAATCCTCCTGCCTCAGCCTCCCAAGTGCTGGGATTACAGGCATGTGCCACCACGCCCGGCTCAGATATTCAGATTCTTACGATGATAAACGTTCAGAGTCCAAGCAATGGTTTCCTCTAGGCAAGTTTTAAAATTAGTTGGTATAATACTAGTATTAACCTCAGGGTAAACGGTCTGCTTGGGTTATAATGAGGAAAGGGAACCTACTGTATCAGATCTAAGAATTTTGAGCCTGAAATTAATGTAGTACTTTTTCCCCATATGTGATTATCTATTGCATTAGAAAATTTCTGACTTTTATTTAAATTAAATGAACCATCATCAGTTTGAGGTTGTATTTACAGTTCATTTTAATTTATAACATTTCAAAATATAATAGCAACAGATTTATGGGTATGTTAATGTGTTCATATAAGTACTGAAATGTATGCATTGAAAATGGATTATAGGTGAACCACACGAGCATATTGTTATATATATACTAGATTAGTTTTCAAAAATGTTCCAGGTATCAACTTCAAGTTCCAGATGAAATAGCTAAGTCTTTCCATTTCAATAACATTTATTTTTAAAGAAATAACTAAAGTAAAATAGTGTACTATTATATATGTGTGTGTGTGTGTGTGTGTATATGAATTTATGTTTAGACCCCAATGCATACATATGTGTATTTTTATATATAATCACAATGTATAGATGTGATAATAAAGAAAAACATAAAATATGCGTCTTAAAATAAAAAAGAGATAATGATCTCAGGATATGTTTTAAAATTATAACTATGCTTTGGTAATTTGAATTGTAAATTTTAATACACCTGAAATTGACTTATATCTAGCATATGAGTTTGTTTCTTCTCCTAAGATGATTTAACTGAAAAATCTCAGATTGCTTACTCAAGCTTCACCATCATCCTATGCTCTAGGCCCATTAGTTAGATTAAGATTCAGTATGTATATAAATAACATAATTTAAGTTAGCTTAAGTGACACAGTGCCTGCCTGGCAAGCATGAGGTCCTGAGTTTGATTCCTGGTACCCAAAATCAAATCAAATTAAATCAAATCAAATCTATGACCATCAGGGCCGTCGGTATAGCTCAGCGGACTAAGCGCTTGCTTAGGTAAGGGCAGGAACCAGTGTTCGATCCTTGGTTCCCCAAGCCGCGCTGGCCCCGCCTTCCGGTGAGCTGAGCCGGTGATGCAATCCGGGCGTGGTGGCGTGCGCCTGTAATCCCAGCATATGGGAGGCAAAAAACAGGAAGATCGTATGAATGTGGGCTGCATGCATAGTGAGACCCTGCACCAAAAATATAGAAAAAAAGCAAATCTATGGCCGTCTATTAAAAAAATATCTTGTTAGCAATTGTCACTTTCCAAATTTCCTTCTTATAAAGAATGAGATCATGTGGCAATTTATTTTTACACATAGCTGTGTGTGCTTGTGTGGGGGCCAGAGGTTGCACTTACTTTTCTGACTATATGTCTATAACCCTTGTCTCAGTACAGTTAAGATAGGCAATGTTGACCTGTAAAGAAATTCTGTGACACTCTGTTCTCACAAAATTCATGAGGCTCTGTCTTTCAAGATTAAGTGATTGCTTCCCTCTGCTTATGTACCCTTGCTTGTAAAAATCCCTCCACGCTGTTTCTGTCCACTAGAAAGACCAATTCAATTAACAAAATGTATGAAGACTGGAGCCTTTCTGTTAAGAGCTTACTCAGTCATTTTGGACATCGTAAAGTAGAGCTGGTGCAGTTTTATACTTAATGAAACCCTTCTGTTTCTCACCATTGTCTGTCTGAAACCTTGGATTCTGCAATATTTCAAACACAAACATTTGAATCTAGTATAAGCTTCAGTTATAACTGTTACATAACTGTATTCTATTTTTAAAGTATTCAAACTGCATAGAGTGAAGGTATTATAAAAGAGTGGAGCTTATTTATAAAAGGATTTTAATTATGAAACTACTTTGTAAATCATAGTGTATTTGCTCAGATTCTTTCATATATATTACACATTCTTAAGCAATTTTGCTTCTCTGTGTTTTTCTTGAGTTGATTTAGAAGTAATTTTCCTTGTTTTTGCTGTGAATATTGAACCTAATTCTAGCCTTACAATTATACAATCAATTTTATTTTTTTAATTCATTCCTTCATACATTACTCTGAAGAACAACAAAGCAAAACATAACAAAACTCAAACTTTAAATTTTAGGGATTATTCTGTGTTATATTTTTATTTCCCAGATGATAAGCTCGTTACTTTTTATTCAAAGCTCATTACTTCTCTTTAAAACATTTTTAAAATTAAATAGATACCTGTATTGAGATATATTTACATTGTACCAAGAAAAATCAAATAAAATTGATTGACTTCCAAATTACTATAATGTCATTAGGCTCATAAGAGAGAAAGCATTGCTTTTATTTAAAATGAGATAAAATATGAGGAAAAAATAGTGCCACTCGTTTCAGTGTTCTTAAAAGCAATAGTCAAAATCACAATACAAGTGAACTCCTATTAGATTGTGAATGAATGCATGATCCACACATTTTATATTCTACTTACATTTATGTAAGGTGATATAAAAGTAGTTTCAAATGTGCAAAGAATCATTTTAAACCCCTGAGTCCAACTGGAATAGAGCTAGGATATTAAATTTGAATAAATGTGGAATAACTCGGAAAAAAGAACTAGTAGTAGACAAAGAAAACTAAGGCAAATATATATTTAAAAAGAAATAATACAAATATTCTTTCTTCTCACCTCTAAAACTTGCTAAAATTAAATTATTTCAGCAGGAGTGAAGAGGATGTCAATTGAAAGGACTTAAGTGATTTATTACCTGTATTATTGTGAATTCATATGACATTTATGAGAAAATGAATTAGTGAAAAAATGATGGAGAAATACTGATACACATGTATAAGCATTCTTATAACCTGTATAAATGAATGAGACTGCATAATAATCATATTACTTATATACTTTTCAAGGAAATAGGGTTATTGTGATTAATAAAAAATAATCTCAAAATTTAATCATGGAAAGCAACAAACTAGCTTTATCTGTACCAACATAATATCGACATTCTATTTTGCAATTATTCATTATACTTGTTAAGATATCCATATTAATTTCTACATATGGTTTACATTTTTATTTTTACACTTAAGTGTCATATGTAACAGAGTGAAATATGTAGGATGTAATATATCCATTATAGCTAATTTCACTTATTTTTAATCTGGACAATGAATAATATGTCTCTAAAAGTTCTCTCACAGTATTTTTTGCAATTATATAAAAATTTTCTTGTATAAATGGGATTGAAATTCTTGGTTTAAGGGACACATTACTAGGCAAAATATTTCTTAAGTACGAGGATTTGCAAACATTTTTACAATTGTTTAATGGTTTTATGCATTAACCTAGCTTATTTTTATTTGCTTGACTAGTCAGAGGTGAATGTAAATGTTATAACAGATTTAAACATTTTCTGTCTTGAAAGTCATGAATGTTATAATTAGTGAAATTGTAAGAATATATTCAGGTTGTCCATGACATCAGCAGGTATGTATATGAATAAAATAACATTTTTAAATAATATAAGTGCTAATTAGACTATTTCAGTCAAAAACTAAGTGATTATGTCTACTAAATCTATCAGAACAAGTAAAAATTGAAATTTTTCATTTGATCCATCTAACCAAATTTTGCAAATCATATTGAATTATCTTTGTCTAGATTCAAACTTAGTGATTTTCATTGAATTCTAAGCTTCAAGAAAAGGAGCAACAATGACTTAGAATAGTAACTCGCTATTACTGAATGGGTTGATATAGCTGAATAGAAGATAAATCACACAAGAAGCAAATATATTTTTATTTTTTAAATTTTTTTAATTTTTGTTTTATTGAAGTACAAATATCAGTGAGACAGTTTTAAGATACCTTGACAAGATGGATTTGATAAATTAATACATTGTAAACTGTTTTAATAATGTTTTGGTATCCTATAAGGTGCATACATGATATTATACTTACAGACATTATTATACCATATGTCTCTTATAATTAAATAGAGCGTAGCTGTTTACATATCTTATTTTTTATACCTGAATTACATCAAAGATTCAATAATTAATACTTTCTACCTTGTTATTTTCCTAGTGGTTGTCTATAGTACTAGAAGCCGACATAATATCCTGTCCAACCACCATTAGTGCAGATCTTGCCTCTCATAGGATTATGTAGAAGCACAGCGTTACTTAACCCAACTATACTGTCTATACACACACATCATGATTTTCCCTTTCTATACCCCTTCCTTTGTCTACATCTGTCAAAGATGGGCACTCCATTGTCATTCAACTAACTTAGGTGCTTGAACTCGACACCACAATCCAACACAGTCCAGCATTCCACAACAATAGTGAGTTATTCAAAGAAGTTGTCGACCATAGCCATTTACAGCTCATCTTAATATTATGGCCCCACAATAAATATTTCATTTTTATACTTTTCTGCTGGATGGATAAGACCTAGATAGAGTAAGACTTATCTACCAACACTTGTACTTTATGTTTCTTATGTGGTCAGTGATGTCCCCTCAGGGTTTATCTTGCAGTCCTGTACATTATTCTGTAGATCCTGCATGTTAAAAGAAATTGTCAACAGAGTGAAAAGACAACCCACAAATTTTGAAAAAATCCTAACTAATAAGCAATCAGACAGAGGACTACTGTCTAGAATATATAAAGAACTAAGATATAACACCCAATTCAGAAATGCACACCTGAGATGAATACACACTTCTCAGAGGATGAAATTAAAGAAGTGAATAAATATAAGAAAAACTGCTCCACATCGCTAGTCATCTATGAAATGCAAATAAAAACAACACTGAGATACCATCTCACTCCAGAAAGAATGGCTATCATAAGGAAATCAGCCAACAACAAATGTTGGAGAGGTTGTGGGGAAAAGGAAACACTTCTCCACTGCTGGTGGAAAGGTAGACTGGTACAACCATTGTGGAGGTCAGTGTGGAGACTCCTCAAAAGAGTAGGACTAGAAATCCCATTCAAGCCAGCTATCCCCCTACTGGGAATTTTCCCAAAGGATCTGAAAACATTGTATCATAGTCATATATGTGTACCTATGTTTATAGCAGTGCAGTGTGTGATAGCAAAATCTTGGAAACAACCGAGATGTCCATCACATGAGGAATAGTTGAAAAATATGTGGTATTTCTATATAATGGAGTGTTACTCAGCTATTAAGAATGATAAGTTTGAAGTATTTATACTGAAGTGGATGCCACCTGAACATATGCTCATAAGTGAAATAAACCAGACACACATTTGTAAATATCGGATATTCTCCCTAGGATAACAAGCAAAAAGCAGAAATACAAAAGGAAACGTACAACAACGAAAATCAGTTGAGTCAGATAAGGCAAAGTGAATGGCATATGCTGCAGGATACTAATCAACTTTTCTTCTGGATGGTTAACAACCTAAGTTCACAAAATCAGAGATGGAGAAATAAAAGAGCCACAAGGCCAGTCAACATTTTGGCCCTAGCCTATCAAGGTCAGCGAAGTCTCAGGACATAGAAGAACCTATACTGTAACATCATGAAACTCGGGTGAGCTCCAAATTTTCTGAACAAGGAGATTATGGAGCCACAGAGGAAAGAGACTGAAGTTCTATAGTGTGCCTTGGGAGATTCACATTGAAAGAAAACTTTGTGTCATGCTCTCATAGAGAGCAAATTGGTCAAGCATTGGCCGTGACTCATCCACATGGATGACACAGCAAATTTACTTTTAAAAAATACTATCCACCTGAAATTCAAAATGCTTCAAATCTAAATATGGTGTACTGTTTCTTATTCACTGTTTTTCTTTTCTTTTCTTTTTTTTTTTTTTTTTTTTTTTTTTTTTTTTTTTTTTTTTTTTTTTTTTTTTTTTTTTTTTTTTTTTTTTTTTTTTTTTTTTTTTTTTTTTTTTTTTTTTTTTTTTTTTTTTTTTTTTTTTTTTTTTTTTTTTTTTGTCCTGGTTAGTGAACTCAGTATCTTGAGCTTAAGCTTGTCAGGCAGGCACTTATTCTACTAAGTTGTTTCCCTGGTCCAACAGTGCTGCCTTAGGCCGGTGTGGTAAGGTATGTGGAACTGGGGATTGAACCATGGTATGCTGAACCCGACTACCTTCGCCTAAGCAGGTTCATAAACAACTGAACTAACAGGCAGGCCCCCTATTCACTGTTCTTATGCGTACTCTTGGGCACTGTATACCTAATGCTTGGTAAATATTTACAAAATTAATTAGATACACAAATTACATCAATATATTTTTTCCAATTACTTCAAATTATTGTATAATCAGTCCCAATTCCTGACAAATATTTACACATATTTTGTGGTGTTCGTTTACTACTTTATTTCTTCTTGTATTTAGTTCAGGTTCCATAGGGTCTCACTACACAGATCTAACTCACAGTGATCCTCCTGCCTTCAGACTCCCAATTTCTGTAATTATAGGCATGCACCACCACACCCAGACTCAATTGCTGTCTCAGTGCACCCCATGGGCAGCACCAGCAAGGCATGCCAAGCATCGAACCTTAGTCCCTGCATCTGCCTAACTAGGCATTTTAATCTGCTGAGCTATCTGATCAGCCCTATGTATATTTTGACAAAAAATAAATTGCAGGATAATATAATGTTTTAGATTCTCTTATCTGTATAAGGAAACTTCAGTTCCCTTATATCCTTTTTCAGTACCAAGGATCAATTTTGGGACCACAGACTTGTCGGGCAGGCGTAGTTACTATAATTCCTGAACTAACTCTGCTATGGAATTTTGGACAGTAGTGACCCCATTTAACATTGATTCCATCTGAAAACAATTAGGTTTTCAAACAAAAATCTTTGACCATGTTTTGTTCCCCTTCACAAAATCCACATCAGGTGACAAGAGTAATCGTACCTTTCCCCACACAAACGTGAATATGGCCATCTTCCCCCAAATCGTGAAACAAACTAAGCATATAGCATGAGGTAACACTGTATACTGTGATTATTACCATGAAGAAAAGTCACCAAAATTATTTTTTCCCTATTGTGTTAGCTCAACTTTTCCTTGGCTTGTTTATGCTCTTGTAATAAGTCCTTATGCATCTACTCTTACACTGTTTGCTCTTGTACTTAAATTATTTTGTGTACTTTCACCTGAACTTTTTCCAATACTTGGGTATAGAAGTTAAGGAACTCATAAAGTACTTGAATGATTTTCACTCCTAGTCATAACTCATAATTCATCATTCAGTGCTTTGAATATCTTCAAACAATAAATGCTTATAAAATGCATCATGAGTAATGAATGCATAATTGAAATGCAACATTGCAGACTGAATATCGTGCACTACATTTGTGATTTTCAGTGTCATTCAAATAACAGGGATATTTTAATTCAGTTTTAGTACTCATCTCACTGGAGATTTCTTTCAGTTTTTTTTCCAGTTCGCACATGAATATTTCATTTTTTATCTTATTTTATTTTATGGGGTTCAAAATTAAGACCTTGTGCTTGCCAGGCAGGCACTTACACCACTTAGCTATCCCCCTAGACCTCTCGTGTAACCTTTTTTATATCTACTGAAACTTTTATGAATTTAAATTCCAAATGTCAATTCCTTTCATATGAATCTAAATTATATTGTTTTGAATTAATATGTGCACCATGACACCATAAGATTAAGAAAAAAATTAGACACATAATCTAAAAATAAATATCCTATTGTTTCTCTTGTATGAAGAACCACAAATATAAAAAAAGAAAAATTTATAAAATGATAGTATGATATAAGGAAATACATATTTTTCTAAAAGCAAGGAATGCAGGGATAGACTGAAAGGCGAGGAAAGAAACGAGAACGAGATGAAAAGATCTTTAAGATATTTTCATGCATGTGTATCTACTCCCCAAGAGGGCTGTAATTCTTGTATACTCTATACACATATTAACAACACTTAAAAATGATAACTAACTTCAAAGCTATTATTTATCTTAAAATCACATTTTATTTTTTAGTTGACTTACAATGCTACACATCATTGCTATTAACTAAAATGAGAAAGTGCTCTATTGTTTTTAGTATAATTTATGAAGGATGTTAAATACTCCATACTTTGTGTGCATACACTCATTCATTAAATGAAAGTCATTGGAGTATCTTCTGTGTAGCTGATATTGTCAAGGTCAGTGGGTTTATTATGCTTATGAAGTATTTTGTTTTACTCTGAACAATTTTGCATAGCCCATTAAAATAGTAATACAAATGTTAATATTGCCTTAGGTGCTGCAATGATGCGAATTTAAAAATAATTTTCATGACTGTGCAATTGTACCATTTTCTTTGCTCTTTTCTAAAAAATATCAGTAGTGTTTTTCCCAGGAAGTGCAGTTTGTTGCTGTTAATTTTTCTAATTGTCATAATTTCATTTTTAAGAATATGTTAAAAGATTATAAACTAAAACAAGTTAGATAATAGATACAAAGATATAAAAAATGTAATGAATGATCATAGCATAAATTCACTAAAAGTACCATTATTCTAATTACCAATTATCTCAGTCTTTTTAAAGTTAATTTTAGCTCCACATACTAATGGCTACTAATTTTATGGACTTCTAAAGACAAATTGATTTTTGCCTACAGTATTCCAAGTTATACATGCCTTACCAGCACTTGAGATATCTTTACAACATATTATCCAGATGTTGCAATGAGTTCCCTTCACACTGAAGCTGAGTATATTCTGCATATATTTTGTTTTAATGTATTATTTTTAATTTTAATACCCAAAATGTCTAACACGCGGTTAAGTACGACTAAGTTACGTTGACGTTTACATGTATTCACAATATTGGGAACATTTCTACTTTGATAAATATAGCACGTATTCTCCTCAATCTCTGTTATAAGAATTTAACCATGACAGAGTAAGATGCTCAATGTAACAGGTAGTTTAAGGCATTTAAACAGAATCCGGCATGCTATAACATTAAGTATATCAAATGTTCTATACACTTGTCTTTCAACATTTGCAGGAAAATGCTTCCATGTAATCATAAAATATCTAAAAATAAGATATATACTGACCTCAAGTTGTTATATTTTCATTCTACTGGCATACATAGATATAAAGATGTAAACATAGTTATCAGTTATATTTTATACATATTTGTATGAAGTCTAATAAATAAGCTTAAATTACTTTTAAAATTAGACTACTCAGTTTGATTTACAGAAAAATTTACATGAGTGAATTTTTCACTTATGTCGGTAAAAAGCTTTAGGTATTGAACAGCTGTATGCTTACAGACCATCTGAACAGGAAAATAAATTGAACAGAATTCATGAAGAGTATTTCATACTCTGCTACCCCTACCGAAGCTCCTCTTTTGCTAACATTGTGAATCAGTATCATATATTTGTGACACTGGTGACTTGTTATTATTACATAATTTATTGTTACATGTCTGTAATACCTAGTATTCAAACTCACAATGGGGCTTTGACAAATAATACCACATCAATCATTTTCAATTCTCTCATCCCCAGTGCAACACACACCTTTCCTTTTCTCCCTTATCCTATTTGCTTTGCACATCTCCAAACAGACTGCTTTACTTTAATCTTTAATTCCTTTTTATTTTGTGTTTGTCATATGCGAAAGTTTGTGATATGTAACTTTCTGTAGCTCTTATTTTGCTGAACATTGTGGTGCCAACATTCATCCATTTTCCTGCAACTGATAGAAATTCATTCTTCCTGCCTGAATAGAATTCCCTTGTGCATACATACATACCATATTTGATTTCTGTTTTTCTCTTTCCATCTGTTTCAAGACCGTTTCCAGATTTCAGCCATTGTGAATTGTGCTGCTATAAACATGAGTCTATATGCATGCTACAATATAATGTTGTTTAAGGTGAAATGCTAAGTGTTTCAGGAAGAGGTCCCAGAGAGCAATGGTTACACTGAATGGAATTTCTATGTTTAGTGTTTTGAGCCATATCCCTGTTGATTTCCACAGATGTGCTAGTTTTTACTTGCAGAAAAAATATGGAAGTATCCTGTACCCTCTTGCTAGCATTCAGTGTGTGTGTGTGTGTGTGTGTGTGTTCTTGATAATCACTATGAGTGGATTAAGATTGTAGATACAATGCAGATATTCTATAAGAAGAGTCTCTAGAAGCCTTTTTGTTATTCTCTAGATTAGCTTTTCACTGAGTTGACTCTTTTGAAGTGCAGAGCTTTTTAAAACTTAATATATTCAAAAATATTAGTTTATTATGAACCACATTTAATCATGGTAGAAAAATCCTCAGAAACTTATCATGTAGCACATAACTGGGAACATTTCATCTCACAAAAACTTCACAAAGTCTATTTTAAAAAGCTCATTTTTCCTCTTTTGAGTGGTAGAACAAATTTCTACTATTTTTATCAAATACTTTCAGAATTATAGTTTTTTTTTCAGTTAAAAACTATCTGAAATTAAACAAACTTGAAACTGTTCCACAGTTTAATTTTCTTTTAATTTTAGGGAAGGGTCTACAGGGTGTTCAGGGTCTTGCTACTAGATCAGACTCTTAGTGATTCTCCTGTTTACAGCCTCCCAAGAGCTGGGATTATGGGACCAGGCCACCACACCCAGTTTCAATGTGCCCCAGGGGTGGGGATGGCACAGCAGGCCAGGGAACTGAACCCCCAGCCCCTGGGTTTGCTTGCAGACACTTTTATATGGCCAGCCCTGTTTCACAGTTTTCTAAATAAAACACTCTTTCTTCCTAGAATGAAATACATTTTCTTAACAGTATAATTGGACTGAAAAGAAACTCAGTTTCTCTCTTGCCTCTGTGAAGTTGAGTGAGGATGATCAAGGTGGTGCCAGGAGTGATGCTAGCTCCAAGTTTCCACACATGCTGACAGGGGTTTCGTGCTGTGGCTCAACAGCTTTCGAGGTACATCTTCAGTAGGGTAGTATCTAGGCATTTTTCGAAGCTTAACCACCCAAATACCTCAATTCTTGTCTCCACCTACTGGTTCTGTGATCATAGCAAGAACTCTCTCCTTGTTTTTCTTTTCAATCTTTGATTTAACAGTTAGGTGCTTTCTCTTCTACAAAGCCTTTCTGGAGGAAATTTGCTTCCACACAAGCAAATAGAGTTGTTTCTTTTTTATTTTAGGAAAGGATCTACAGGGTGTTCAGCGTTTCACTACTAGATCAAACTGTTTAAGAGTATGTACCAATTCGTCTAACCAGGACAGGATTTCGGAGGCAGTGGGGTGGCCCCCTTCTTGGACTTTTTTACCTTCACCTGACTCTTTGTACCAGCACCACTGGCAGCAGCATTTTGGCTTTTGGTTTCTTCTTTTTAGCATCTGGCTTCTCATTTTTTCCCTCACCATCTTTCAAGATGGGATAGAGAACTAACTTTCCAGCTTAAAATTTTGATACCCAAAATATTGGTAAATAGGTACAAATGCATTACAATTTATACTCACTCATTCCAAATGAGATATCTACAAATCTACAAGTCATATGGTAGGGGGAAAAAGCAACTTTGTTGCTACAATGCTTTGAGGTGAATGATACAACTATTCAGATCTCCTGTGAGTAAATTTTCTATTAAAATGTATGACTATATCTTCATTGTAAATTTCTACAACCCCCCTACGCGAAAAGAGAGAAGATAATTGCTACTTTATTTTAAGAACAATCATTTTATATTTATTTTATTTTATTAATAAGAAATGTTCATAAGACCTTAAAATCATTATTACTTAGAATTATTGGAAATAAGAATTTTGGATGACTACTACAAGTAGAGTTCATAAAACAAAAGAATTTATTAAAGTCACACAAACAAATAGAGTTGTTTCTTTTTTTTATTTTAGGAAAGGATCTACAGGGTGTTCAGCATTTCACTACTAGATCAAACTGTTTACAGCCTCCCAAGAGTTGGGATTATAGGCACACAACGCCATGCTGAGTGTCAGTTGGCATCTCAGTGCACCCTAGAGCAGGAGTGGCACTGCAGGGCTGGGGATCAAACCCCTGGCCCCTGGGTCTGCTTGCAGGCACTTTGATCAGCTGAGTTAGGGATCAGGGAGATGGCTCAGTAGCATAAGCGCTGCCCTGGCAAGGACAAGGGTCTTAGTTCAATCCCTGGTTCTACAAAAGAAAAGCAAAAATTCAGCTGAGATATTTGGCCAGCCCTGTGATTAGCTTCGAAGTGCTAATTTTCAATAGTTTTATATTATTCCCAGTTTTACAGAAGTAATATACCCACATTTTATTTGATATACAAAATTTCATTTTGTTGATATTTAAACAAATACAAATCGGATTTCATTCTTGTCATAACATACCAAGTATTACTATACTGTCTTTCAAATAAAAGTGCTTTTTTTAATGAAGGGTAATAAGACACAAGAAAAAAAAATGTCAGAGGACATCCTGCTATAATGCTGTATATGGGCAGATTTCTAAATTTCTATGTAAATATGTGAAAGTATTTATTAAAAAAAAAAAAAAAAAAAAAAAAACCGGTTCAAGTGTCCTATGATTGGAACTTGGAGAAAAACCAGGAAGAGAAAACAAAGAGACAAAAATGGTTGCCTTTGCTGTGGCCTCAAAACAAATCTTACGTCTGATTCTTTTGGCTCCAAGAAGAGCTCAACGATGATGAGGTTCATCTGCTATTGTTGTCAGAAGCCACTGTAAGAGGCCCACGAGCCACGTTCTGACAGTCAAGACAACCACTAAAAGTGAGACTGCACTCTGACGCGAAGGCCCCAGAACTCAGATCAGCTTCCCAGCTGGTCAAGTAGAACTGAAGGGCCCTGGGCCTGCCTCCACCTTCTGTCCAGGCTATTATTTCTACCTGCCATCTCCACAGAGGATCCCTGGGTAGCCATGACTAAAGGAAAAAAACCCAGCCTATTGCTGGACATTGGCACAGTTCTCCTCGTCCTTCTCCAGCCCTGACCTGCCTTCCAGTCAGTGTACTTCAATAGAAACAGACTTTAGACGATGTGTTCCCTTAGCTGTAACTGAGATATGACGATATATTCAGGTTTCTTGCTAATCAAGATGGTGCTGAGACTGACGTTTTGCAAATGTAATATACTGTTGTTCGCGTACAAGATTTAAAAGATTTCATTGGTTTAATCTGACTAAGTGCTATGTATTTCATGATAAAAAAATTTTTAAAAAGATAAAATATAAAAAAAAGAAATTTAAAAATGAATAAAACAAATAAAAATCCGAATCGGATTTCATATGTAATACTGAAGCTACTACTAATTGTTAACAGACTTGATTTTTATTTATTTATTTATTTTTGGTGGAACCAGGGATTAAATTCAGACCCTTGTGCTTGCCAGGAAAGCGCTTACTCCACTGAACCAAGACCCCAGTCTCCAGATTTGTCTTTTATAGAATGCAAAATAGTGATACAAAAAGGAAAACAGCACAGGAATAATACCAGATTTCACTAAATAAAGTAATAGCAATTAAACAATGGTTGCTTTATTATATTTTGCTGTCTTCAGATTTTTTTATATTGATGTCCCCAAACATATTTTAATTTGAAAGACATTTCAAGATGATGTCTAAACTTTGTAGAATTTTATCTGAAGACAGTTCTCTTTATTACAAACAATCAGCACTTGGAAGTCATGCTACATCAACGAGTGTCACATCATAAAACAGGTTTCTGAGTAAGGACACAGTGACTTGAAGAATAGCTAAAAGGCAATGTGAAAAGGAGGCAGTAGGTACAAAAGAGCAGAAGACTGCACTTACGCAGCAAGACTGGAAACGAAATGCACTGTGGCAAATATAAATCCTGAGAAAATTGATTAGAGTAATGAGTATCTACACAATATCAGACAACAATGTTGAGATAGAGAATACAAATATTATGATTTGTTTTTTATGATTTATTTATTTATTTGTGTTTAGTACAGGGCCTCACTGCACAGATCGGACTCATAGTGATCCTTCTCTTTTCAGCTTCCCAAGCGCCAGGATTACAGTCAATCACCACCACACCCAGTAGCAATTGCCATCTTGGCCTGCCTCTGGGACAGGGCCAGATGCTACACATGGAGATTAAACTCCAGTCACTGCGTCTGCCTAAGCAGGAACTTCTATCTGCTGAGCTATCTAGCCAGCCCTTATAATTTCTTTTTTTTAATATTAAAAGGTTTTAGCATGGAATTTGAGATAAAATTCATAATGACTATTACTCAATATTTTCACTCTGCTGTCTTCAGCTTATTCCTATATTATTTGGCCTTGTATAGTGAATAAGATAATAGATTTGTGATATTTTCTCAATAGAACTGATTATTTTGAGACTCCTTCTGTTGATTCAGGGTCATCTAGCCAACCATGCTAGTAATTCATTTCTGTACCTTCAACAAACATTATAAAATAAACACCTGTTAAATTGTTACTTGTTCTTTCTTAGGTTCAATCTGTTGTATCCAAAATACCTAAGGAATTCCAATAAAGCAACAGTGATATGAATTTAAAAAATAAACTCAAATATAGCACCAACGTATTTTTTTAACTTCACAAGTGGGAGAGAAATAAATATTATGTTGTAGTGCTGAACTGTGTAGAAAGGTGACTCACATGATAATATTTTCAAAATTTTAGCAATTCAAGAACAGACATTAGTATAGAAACTCTGAGTTGTGACAAAACTTGTTAGGTGAATGGAACAAGAAACACATCATATGAAAGAGCAAAGTAACAATAGTTTATTCACATCACATTTCCATGATAAATTAAATGTTGCTTCTCATGGTAACTGAGGGACTGTAGGTACTAATGCCCACATCTTAGAACATGCTAGCCTTATCACAGAAACTGCAAGTAGAGAATGAAGTGAATCATAAATAAAGAATCTGGACACAAAGTTTATACCTTTCTTCAACTCAAAGTTTATTGGTTGGAAAGGAAGATTACCAAGGAAAATGGGAAAGTACCACATAAAATAGAATTAAAATCAGTCATAAAGAAAACCACACGTATCTTTGTGGTGAAATAATGTTTTGTTTGAAATAGGTCATTTGCATTGATGGTTTCAGTATAAAATTATTTCAGCAGAGGGTATTTTCATTCATCACATAACCATTTCATAGTAAGTAAGATGTCAAATTTTAATTAGAAAAATAAATCAGAAAACTTTAAATACAGAAAAATGAAGTAAATAAGATTTTAAAGGTAAATTCAACCCAACTGAAACACATAGGCAAGGTTTTCACATTTTTTAGGTCTAGATTAATTCCTTTGCTGCTATACTTAGCATTTATGTTTTGGCTTTGTTTCTCTAAGATTTCTAATCCAAGTATCTATTGGAGATTAAAATGCACAGCAAGTATAAAAGACATAAGAACAAATTATGTTAAAAAGTCTCCTCATCTCACAAACTGATTATCAAAATGGCTATCGATGTCATTTATCCAAAAGAAGCCTATGTTGACAGTTTTATCTCTGTACTCCTCAGTAAGATAGTTTTGTCAGTCTTTAGGGATAGATACAATTGGGCTTTTTAAAATATGAAAAACAGCTATTCTTAAAGATGGTCTTCTACATATAATATACATTGTGATTTTTTTAGAGCATGACCTGTACTGTAATTAACCAAAAATTTATCTTATATTACATTTCAAAATGTTTTGAATCCTTCCATCAACACATTTTCTGTATTGACAAAAGGAAAAATATCAAAAAAGTGATTTTGAGGGAAATAATAAAATTAAAGGTTGTGTTTCAAAATATCACATTTCTAAAAAGAGAGGACAGATTTGCATCCCAGTGGTAAAATGAGCACATGAACCATGAGTTTCACACTTTAGTATCAGAACAGGCCAGGAGGAACAGGTGGAAAGTAATGAAGTGAAAAGACAAAAATATAAGCAAAAGAAAACAAAAAATTATCCATTTGCTCATGAAACAGTTACACCAAAGCAGAGCATTCACACTTGTTGTTTTAAAGCAGATCTTTTCAATAAAATATGAAATCTGTAATTCACGTAAAACTTAATTCCATAATTCTATTGTTTGCAAGATTTGGACATTCTACTTTTCCAGCAGAGCTGCCAGTTGATAACTGATGAACTATATATAGTGCTTTTCAAACTGTATAACTGATTGATGGTCATTACTATATTATTTGTACCAGTAGTCCAAAAAGTTAATAAAATTATTTCAATATTCTCAAATTTAAGGAAAATTCATACATAGTTGATGAATCTCAATGTCTAAAACTGCCTTTTCCTTCAGAATATTCCTTAAAATGAAAATGGAAAATTTTACATATTACTAAAATTTTCATCAAGTATTTGACTCTATAATTCATATTTGATTTCATCTTTCTAGTTTGAATCACAAAACATGGATGTCATTTTTTTTTTTTTTTTTTTTGCATAACCAGGGATTGAACTCAGGCCCCTGTGCTTGCCAGGGAAGCACTTTATTCCACTGAGCCATCTCCCCAGCCCTATGAATGTCATTTTTGCTTGCGGAATTTTGCACAACTAATAAAAATTCCGGTTTTTCAATGGATTTTTAAAAATGATACCAATTTTATTATTGGGGCACATAAATTGTCAGAAATAGGAAAACATCAAGTATTCTCCTATTGGCAAGTCGGGCTAACAGTTAACATGGGTTCTCTCAGGCTGAGAGGGAAGATACCTAACCACCTCAGGCTGAAACTTTTTCTGACTCCATCATAAACATTTTTTTTTTAGCAGCTTTGGACATTTTGTTTAAAATGTCCCTTTTCTCTGTCTGGATCTAGGGAAGCATAACTTTTTTCCATTTCTGGACTGGCCTTCTTTCCTGTAGTCCGTTAGTATCACCATTTTTGTTTTCCATTTATAATTTTATTTTGTATCCTTTTTACTGAAACACCTTCTGAGCAATTTTTACCAATTTAGGCAAATTTGTTTTTGTAAACCCTTTTTCCTTCTACAGCTCATGTCAGACACTGAGGTCCACAAAACAACATATAGACAAAATTTGGATGTCAAAGGAATCTTAATCTAGCATATTTGTTATAGATTTTACCTGTATGATTAGCTGGGTGTGGGTGTCTTCTAGGAAAGAACAAATTGTTTGAAAACTTGGAGCACAAAGCATGAACATTTGAGCTAACAAATACATTTATAAACTTTTTTGAGACCTAGCAATAGTAACTTACTAGCTCTTAGACCTCTGTATTTATGGAGTCTGACAGTTTGTTATAAGTCTCTCAAGCTTTAGTTAAATAACATCACACCTGTATTAACAATGAGCGTGAAATACCTGAGTTATATCAGAAATCAACCAGATTCATTTATGTATTTACCATGAAATACACAGCTCTTAGTCAGATTAAACCAATAAAATACCTTTTAAATCTTATATATGAACAACAAGGTACTACATTTGTAAACTTCAGTCTCCGTATCATCTTGATTAGTAAGTAACCTGAATATATTGGAGTATCTTAGTTATAGCTAAAGCAACACACCTTCTAAAATCTTTTTATTGAAGTACAATGACTGGAAGGAAGCTCAGGGCTGGAGAAGGACAAAGAGACCTGTGCCAGTGTCCAGCAATAGGCGGGGTTTCTTTTCTCTCTATAGTCTTGATTACTCAGGGCTCCTCTGATGAGATGGCAGGTAGAGCCTGTCTGTCCAGAGGGAAGATGCAGGCCAGGGTCCCTTAGTCCTACTGGACCCCTGGGAAGCTGGGTCTGAGCTCTGGGGCCTCCGCCTCAGAGTGCAGTCGCGCTGTTAGTGGCTGCTTTGGCAGTCAGCGTGGCTTGCGGGCCTCTTAAGGTCGTCCCTCTTATGCTGTCCTGGCTTCTGACAGTAGTAGCAGATGAACCTCATTTTCATTGAGCTCTTTTAGGAGCCAAGAGAATCAGACTTAGGGTCTGTTTTGAGGCTGCAAAGAAAGCCATTTTTTGTCTCTTTGTTTTCTTTTCCTAGTTTTCTCCCAGTTCTGATTATAGGACATGTAAAAGTTTTTACCAAAGTATCAAATGAATTGTCTGGAGCAAAAGCTATCTTTTATAGCTCCTGATGTGTAAGAGTAACTTACAGATCTATTGAACTAGCATCTCAGCAAGTATGTTTACCAGTGTATCTACTAAACATTACAAGAAATCAGAGGGGTATGTATCTTTTTCCTAGTAAATAGCTAAAATTCAAAATAATTAGAAGGCTTGGTTAAGTTCTTAGACCTTTAAAAATACATACTTGGAAGAAACAATGTCTTTTTTAGTTTTCCTGCCTGGCCCACTATCAGGCCAGCAGGGGTCTGACTGCTTGGGTTCCAGTGAGAACTGGAAGTTCCACTGATTGTCTGTCTCCTGGCTCTTTAAAACTCTTATTTATTTTTAAATGTAATGGCAGCTTGTAATGCTGCCTTTTTTCATAAACATCAAAGCTTGGTTTAAGATTAACTTTTACATCTCTTTAATCTAGTTCATAAGTCTGAATAAAAAAAGACATCAATGTACTTCTTGTAACTCAAAAATCAGATGACAACGAGGCAAGTCCAAAAGAAAAGAAGCGCTTTATTTTAGGTGGTACCCACTGGGTAGCCTCTCCATGCGAGAAGGAGGAGGGCCGCCCGAGGGCTGGGCAGCAGGGCATTTATGCTCAAAAACCACAAGCTGGGAGGGGTAAGCAAGCATCGTCACAGAAGCTAAAATGGCCGTTAGGGGATACGGGGACAATTTTGATTGGGGGAAACATATTCAAATTTGGGCTAGGACATGTACATTGGGAGGGGTCAGCAAGCATGGCTACATGAGGAACGAGGAGTGTTGAACAATTGCGGGGTGGGGGTTGACTCACAGGTGTGGCATTAGGGGCCCAATGCAATTAGGAGAGGTGCAACATGTAGGGGGTGGCCCGAGGGCCACTATAATCTTATCTATGTTGCAAGGCACACAGGGTGTAGGGGCTTTTCTGTGTTGAAGGGTCTTATCTATGTTGCAAGGCACATAGGGTGTAGGGGCTGGAGGCGCCACACACTCCAGGATGGGGCTGGGGGGGTGGAACAGT
>PVKA01039682.1:0-19308 GCA_004027165.1 Ctenomys sociabilis
AAGAGAAGAGAAGAGAAGAGAAGAGAAGAGAAGAGAAGAGAAGAGAAGAGAAGAGAAGAGAAGAGAAGAGAAGAGAAATCATGATATGGGATTTTAAATATTTCTTAGTGGAATCATATGTTTTACATATAGAATTCACATAGGTCTTAGAAGAATTAGTTCTTTGATATAGTAAATACTCAAAATATAAATTTTATATGATTTTTGTCAAGGCCATAGTGTGTGTGACTGTTTTTTTTTCTTCCCTTGGTATACTTTGACAAAATTACATTTTGCTTTTTGCTCTATGTGTTGGTGGAAATTATACTAAGTGTATAACACAGTCAAATGAATAATGAGACAGTTATCTGGAGTTTTTAAAATTATCAGGCACTATCTAAAGGAAAACTGATTATCACATAGGTGATACATTCTAAAAGTCCCTTTTTGCAAAAACTAAAGGGATTTTTAGGCCAGCCAGATGGCTCAGCGGATTAAAGCACCTGTTTAGGCAGACACAGGGGCTGGGGGCTCGAACCCTGTTGTGCCCTGCTGGCCCCGCCCCAGGGGGTTGGCTGAGACAGCAAATGAGACTGGGCATGGTGATGGGTGCCTGTGATCCCAGTGATTGGAAAGCTGAAAACAGGGGGATCACTATGAATCCTGTCTGTGCATTGAAACCCTGTAGACCCTGAAGTAAACGCATAAAAAAATAATAACAATAAAATAAAATAAAGGGATTTTTTGGAGCTTGCATTGTGTTACTTTATGTCGATGAGGTTTTTTAAATTATGAGAAAATATACATAACAACAAATTTACCATTATAAGGAACAAGTTCAGTGGCATTAGTATGTTCATCGTGTTGTGCTACCACAATCACTATCCATTCCTAAAACTTCCAATCTTCCCAAACTGAAACTCTGTACCCATGAAGCAATAACTGTCCATTCCTTCTCCCTTATCCCCCTTCCCAGCCCCTAGAAATCACCATTCTCCTTTCCTTTTCCCTTGAGATGGGGGTCTTATTATGTACTTCAGGCTGGCCTTGAACTCACCATGTAGGCTAAGCTGGCCTACATGATAGGTGATACATTCTAAAAGTCCCTTTTTGCAAAAACTAAAGGGATTTTTAGGCCAGCCAGATGGCTCAGCGGATTAAAGCACCTGTTTAGGCAGACACAGGGGCTGGGGGCTCGAACCCTGTTGTGCCCTGCTGGCCCCGCCCCAGGGGGTTGGCTGAGACAGCAACCCATGATAATCCTCTTGCTTCCCTACCTGAGTGCCTGGATTATGGGTTGGCACCACCCTTCTGAGATACAACTCTACTTGTCTCCATGAGTTTTGCAGTTTTAAGGCTCTATACGTGGAATATTGTACTTTTGTATTTGTAAAGCAATTGATTAAAATTTTTATATTCCTTTTCCTATCTACTTTTGGTGTTGGACTGTATCTGTAGAAGGTCTCATCCTGAAGAAAACTAAAACATGAAGTACCCAGAAAGTGCTCATTTAATTATAGCATAAATTAAAGAATAAGCATATACTTATAATCAGAAATGTTATATCCATCAATTTGCATTGCAATATTATATTTACATAGTAACCATTCCAACAGTCATAATAAAATTCATGCTTTTGAAGCTAAAGTAAAAACATGAAATAGTTGGAGTTTGGGGGGGTTGTGGCCGGCTCAGCCCACCCCAGGGCAGCAGGGCTGGCATGGCACGTGGTGCCAAGGATCGAACCATGGTCTTTTTTTTTTTTTTTTTGTCTTTTTGAGACAGGGTCTCACTATGCTGTTCAGGCTGGCCTCAAGCTCACTTTGTAGCTCAGGCTGGTCTCGAACTCACAACAATCCTCCTGTCTCAGCCTCCTGAGTGCTGGGATTATAGGCATGTGCCACCATGCCCGGCCTGAACCATGGTCTTTGTGTGCTTTGCCTAAGCTTGCCTAAGCAGGCGCTTTAGGCCACTGAACTATCTCACCAGACCAGTTGATTGTATTTTAAATGGTCATTAGGAAATCTTTATTTAACAAAATTGTGAACAATTACGTCTTTCATAAATGAAAGAATTCTGTAGACCAAATGGGAAAAAAGAAATATACCAAAATAATGATAGTAGCTGTGTTAGCTGGTTGCAATGTAAGCACTTATTATCTTTAGTTACTTACATAATAGAAAGAAATTTAAAAGTAAAATGAGTTCCTTAAAAGAAAATACAGTGAATATCCTTTGAAAAATCTCTCCACTTTGCATGACTTATCTTCTTCCCAAGAAAGTTTAGAATTTATCATTTCTTAATCTTTCCATTATCTTAAAGATATGTCCAAGCCTGCAAGCTACTTGTTCTCTTTTTTGCAGTATGATTTTTAAAAATTTATATTAAAAAGTTTTGTTTCTTGTAAGCATTAACTACGTGACATATTTTATAAGATTCAGACATTTTTTTTCCACACACTGAGGCTCAGGCAAGCCAAAAGGTTGTTGGACACCCATGCTCAATTAAGGGTCAAGCTGGCCAGATAGCTCAGCAGATTAAAGCACCTGCTTAGGCAGACTTAGGAACCAGGGTTCAATCCCCAGAATGCTGTGCCAGCCCCGTCCCCGGGGTGGGCTGAGATGGGGACTGAGAATGAGTCGCACACACCTGTAATCACAGCACTTGGGAGGCCGAAAACAGGAGGATCACTATGAGTCAGTGTGTGTAGTGAGACCCTGTAGACCCTGTCTAAATACATTAAAAATAAATAAATAGATAGATAGTCAGGCCCTGGGCCTGCAAGATAGCTCAGTGGGCTAAGTGCCTGCTTAGGCAAGTGCCTGCTTAGGCAAGTGCTTAGGCAAGTTCAATGCCGGGCACCACAGATACTGGGCACACTGAGCTGGCCACCAAAACTGGGTGTGGTGGTGCATGCCTATGATTCCAGCACTGGCGAGGCTGAAAACAGGAGGATCATTAGGAGTCTGAGCTGCATAGTGAGACCCTGTACCAAATACATAAAAATAATAGAAAAAAAATTAAAATGTCATGCCCTATAACTAAGTTTCTGGCTCTCAGTTGCACCTGGCCAGAAACTATCTGAAGAACAGGCAGCAGGCAGGGTCCAGGGTCTTCTGGCCCAACTGGTTTCAGTACAGTGACTATGAAGAAGCTCAGTGGCACAATTGGTTAGCACGCTATGCTAATAAGGGCTATGAAGCCAGCAACAGGAGCAGAGCCTCCCCCCGCAGCAAGGACGGTTTGGTACAAGGATGGGTCGAACTGGTCAATCTGGAACTTGTTCAGCCAACCTTTCCAGTGATTACCTGTGATTTCTAACCTTGCTTAAGAAGGCCCCTCCCATTTAAATAAGCCAGAGTTGAGTTTCTGTCTGCAGTTGAAAAATGTTTACAGATAGAAAAGACTAACAAAGTGGAGTTTTTCTAAGGTGGATGAGAGGTGACATAAAGAGATCACTCAACCAGAAGGTTCTCTATTAAGTCATGTTGAGACTTTAAATATCTTAACTTCAGAAGGACTCTGTGATAGAACACAAAACCTTTTAGTGAGTAAATTCCATGAGTATCACTTTCAGGCTGAAGTGTTTCGTCATTGATACATGACTCTTGAGCTCTGTTTTGCTTTAGCACCATGCTGGCCTATGTTCCAGATGACAGTTTATAAAGTGTCAGTCTTATTAGTCCATATCTTAGGGAGACTGTGTGAAAAAGAACCCACACTGACCCAAATAAATAAGTAATGTGAGCAAGGAATGACTTTCATCCAGTGAGATTTAGGGCTTAATTTGTTATATGTCATAGTCTAACATAGTCTGAGTAATAAACAATAATAATCTAAAATAAAAAGTGCTTAACAATGAAAATAAACATAAGTTTGGACCCTTTGGCAGACATGTTGATACATATCTGTAATTCCAGTTAAAGTCTGAAGAATTAGGATTACAAGTTTAAGTCCAACCTGAGATATTTAGTGAGATTTTTATCTCAAAATAAATTTTTTTTAAATGACTGGGAATGCAGCTCAGTTATAAAATGCCCCATGGGTTTAATTCCCAGTATTGGGGGGAAAAAAGGTTAAACAAAGCCTTGTATGTTTTAGAGAATATTTTATACAACATTTAATCAAATCATGAATAGAAGAAGAATTCACTGTCATTTTTCATTAAGCAAAGATATCTGTATTTACCTGAAAACAAAAACAAAAAAGTAGTGCATTAGAAAAAGACCCTAAATATTTAGTGACCTTAACAACAATAAATAGATTGTGCTTTTAAGTTCTTATATTAAAAGAATTCATAATATACATGTTTCTTTAAAATAGCTCTTCAAATAGCATAACGCAATATTCTTTTAATGTATTTATCATGAAATTGTTTGCCTACAGAGAAAAGTGTGAAACACTTGTTAACAAAAATTGTTGAACTTGCTTCTGGCAAAACTAAAGACGTGAATACTCAACAGATTCATCAGTGTCTGCTGACTCTTGCAGCCCCTCCAAATCTCTATTTCAGCACACAGCAACAATTTTGTTTCATTATTATACAATAGTAAACTGTCTTTATTTCATGAAGTATATGAGGTTCTTCACCTGACATAGCTACTGACAAGGTTACTTTCTATTGGTTATTATAATCTGCCCCTGATGAGCATATACAGCAATCCAGGCCAGCATGAGTAGAGGAGCCACCATCACAATTTTGCTACTTGGATATTTTGTTGTTCAAATGCTCTCAGAAATGACCCTCTACTATGCTTTAAAGACTACAAAGGGTCCTTGAAAGAGTTGGTGTTGTTTGTTCTATGACACAGAAGGTCAAATAAAATGAGAGCAGAGCAAGAGAGAATCTCATTGAATGTAAAAAACTTCCAGACTGACAGAAAAAAAATTTGAAATGTATTATTGAGAGAGAATGTCTGTCTGTTGCCAAGCACATCATTAAGAGAGACTGACTTTTTAAGGTGGCAGGCCAACTGCTCCCTCACAGTCCTTTCCAGTTCAATAGTTTTATAATCATAAGCCTATAATCAAAATTCTCTTGGCTTCTTTTGCTTTTATGCATGTCATTCAGTGTCTCTTACACCTGTAATTGACTAGTGGAGATGTGAGGAAGGTCTACGGCCTCTCTCTGGCCAAGTGAATGCACACACATGCAACACACACATAAAAAAACACAACAACAAGTCATAATGTTATCAGAGACAGATTCCAAATTGTATGGAAGCGGTAGTAGACAGAAATTCAACACTGTCCTCCTCATCAACTACTATATCTCTGAGCAAGGCCTCACTGACCAGAGCTTGGGGTGTTCCTCACAGATTTGACAATGGAAATTGCCCTCAGAGAGGCCTTGTCTCTCATCACTCTTCCTAGTCCCTCCTGCCTTCAAAGTGATTTCCTTTTCTTTTTCTCCTTACTGTTACTAACACCATCTTCCCTGTCCATGAGTGGCCTTTCCCCGACATTAGCAGGTGGTTGGTCTCCTTTCATGACCTGAGAAGGTTTATATCCTAAAGGTGAAAATGTGATCAGAAGCACCTGAGATGGAGTATTTGTTTCCTTCTCCTTTTCTTCCCTGTTCTTCTTTGCCCAGTTTATAAAAATCCAGATGTCTTGAGCCATAATTAATCTCCTGCCAACCCCTCTCAACAGGTCCTCCTTACACCTGATTCCTGTTCTCCTTACTACCACAACTTATTGTGATGGTTAATTGATTGTGTCAACATAATTAAGAGAATTTTAACTAAATCATCTCAGCAATTCCATACTCCAGAGTGGGAAGAGTCGTCCGGATGGTGAAGGGGGAATGTAAAAGGACAGATCTGCTTCTGTTTCTTTGGAGGAGCGCCAGTCTTTGCCTTCACCTTTGGTCATCATCTCTTGGCTTCCAGTGCAGACTCTGGCTTCTAGTGCAGATCCTACAGCCTTCCAGTGTGGACTCTTGCAGATCCATCCTCCTCCTGCTGTGGACTCCCATAGCACACTGCAGTGAGCTCCAGACCTTTGGCTGAGTGAACCCTCCTTTGGTCTCCACTGGCCAAGAAAGGGCATTCCACTGAGCCATCTCCCTGTCCCAGCATGCAGACAGACACTCTGACTTCTTCCTCATCCAAAATTGTGGGTGGCCAGTGCAAGCCAGTGTCATAAATTCTTCTGTATTTGTATATCTTATGTTAGATCTGCTTCTCTAGTAAACACTGATTGAGCACAACTTTCCTCCCAACCTTGTGTAACATTACAATACTCTCTTTTATTAACGAGTCTTGTGATTAGCCATTGCATTCTATTGAGAGTTGGAAAGACACCTGCACCACATGTAAAAGTTACACAAGTCAGCAAGTTGTAGCTGTGCCTTGACCAAATCTAGCACACATCTCATTTTATAAGTATAGTTTCATTGGCGCTCAACTGTGCCCATTCGTTTATCTATTGTCTGTGACTGCTTTTGCTGGGAAATAGAAAAGTTGAGTAGTGAAAAAGTTGAGTAATGGCAATCACAAGGGCCATAAAGCATAAGATATTTGCTATTATATAGTGAAAACACTTGCCAACTCCTGGTGTAGTGTATCATGTCTAACAAGACTACTTCAACCTAAAGGATTTGTCTTAGCTGCTGTTTGAGTTTGGATACTTGCTTTTTTGCTTTGTTTCCTCTTAACAGGCACCTTAAGCTTTTGAGAATTTTCTCTTTCCATTTTCTTTTCCCTATGCTTTGCCCTTATCATGACTAAAATTATCATATATAAAATGACAGAATCTATAAAATTTACATAACTAGATTTTGATTTAAATAAGCAAGTTCATAAACTGGAAATATTGATATCTCTCTTGACTTCTCCATTTCCTCTATCTATATCCAAGTAGTCACCAAGCTCTCATAATTGTATCCCATATATATTTCTGATGTTAATCATGCTTTTTCTGTTCCCAAGGCCTTATTTGCCACCCTTATCTCTTACCTGAACTACATCAATGGTCACCTTACCTTCCCTACGTTTGTGCTATCCCACTATGATCTAATCATTCACTACATGTATAGCTTTCTCCACCCTACATGAATCATTGTCTCCATATGTAGACCTCTAATCTAAGAATTAGGGCTCTTGTATTATTAGAAATCACAGTGTCTGACATAGTCACACAAAGCAAAAATCTAGAAATCAACTCTGATTTGTCACTGTCTTCCACATCCCACCCTGAATTCATCAGCAAGCCATATCAGCTCTACCTCCAAAAATATATAGTAACTTGAAAAAGAGAACTCAATAAATGACATCTACATTGCCACCCAAGAATCAACTGAAAGACAGACATAAAAGTCAGACAAATAGAAATCAAAATATTACCTTTGCATGATACTACTCAGTAATAGAGCTGATATAGCTATCTGCAGGTAAGAAGGCATGCCAGCAGTGAGCCCTGAGATAGACAGGCTTCCCATAAATCACAGGCAGCGTGGGGTAGTGTAGGCCTCCCTGTGCAGGGGAGGGTGCTCCTCCCTTGGTAATACTAGCCAAATGGAGGAAAAAAGCAGAACACACACTTTTGGCCTGGGGGTAGGCAAATCTCAAAGGGGAGCTGCGGGAGTAATGCTGGCCTTTTCCAGAACTACCTTCTCTGCTGTGCCATTGACAAGTTCTGAGAGGAGTGAACGGGAATGAGAAAAGAGGTAGGAAAATGACAGCAAGCCAGAGGAAGGGGTTCCCTCTTCCAACATTCCCCACAGTTGTGTTCTCCTATCCTGTTAGGCTTAACCACTAACTAACAGTGTGGTTGCCCTCATTCAGGACAAGATTAAAAGCCTACCCAGGGAATCCTGGTCCAACTTTCAAAATATCATTCCTCCAACACCAACTATGGCTTTCCTGAGATGCTAGTGAGTAATGATTTTATTTTTAACCCCAGGAGATGCTAAAATGGGCCAGAATACTATATTAATTAATTGAAAAATCTTCATCCCATGCTGAAAAATCTTTATTTCATTTCCCTTCCTAAACTATGGCTAGTGACATTGTCCACTATAGTTCATCAAAGGTTTGGCGATAAGATTAGACAACAACATAAAAACATTCTAATAATAAAAATGCCAACAACACGCAAAGTCCCATTTTAAATATAAACTGCCTTTTTAAATCAGTTTTCTTGGGAGGAAATTAACATTAACAATTAAATTTCCATGCAAATTGTCTAAACATCTTAGAGGTCAAAAGAAAGTTCAAAATTATATTCTCATGAAGTTGGGAATTAACAATCTAGAGAAACTGTGGTACAGACTTTATCCTCCATAGTTTTTGGTTTTTTTGGGGTTTTTTGGCATGATCTAGCCAGGAGGGTTTTAGCTATCAGGTGGAGCTGTGCAGTGGTGGCCTGAGCTTTTTTCAGGGGAATGCATGCAAGTCCTTTAGGACTTTGGAAGCTGAATACATTTAATATACCCCAGGTTAAGATTCAACGGAGCACAAAATAGCACTGGTCCACCTATCAAACCTAGAAAACAAGAACTGAATGTTAGCCTCATTATAACTCAGAAGCAGAACTTCTCAGGATTGGACCACAGAGGATACTGTACTTCCATTGCCTATGAAGTTTCTTAGAGATATAAAATCTGCCTAGGCAGGGCCGGGGAGATGGCTCAGTAGAATGAGCACTTCCCTGGCAAGCACAAGGGCCTGAGTTTAATCCCTGGCTCTGAAAAAAAAAAAAATGTGTAAGCAAGAGAATTTCATCTAGTTGTTATTTGATTTAACTGAAGAGTCATACTTAGCAGATTCTGGAACTAAATCATTGATGTATCAGGGCTGTGTTTCTAATTTATGTCCAGGTAATCTTTAAGTAAAATACTTTAAATGCCTCTAATGCTTCCTGTTCTCTGTGACTCTGCTTCTTCCAAAAGCAAATAAATAAAAATAATAAATCTCACTTGCACTTCTGACCTACTTATTAATTGAGTCCTTAAAATACCAAGTTCATTAAAAGTTCACTCTTTTCCTTTTCTAACACATGATCTGCTAAAATTGAGGATTTTCCTTCCATTATTTTCTCTATGCCTTCTGACCCTAAAAATATTTTACTAGCATATACCAGTAGTTCTCATATATAAAGGTCCCCCTTAATGAGGGCTATACAGTCAAAAAATTCAAGGGTTACCAAAAGCTACACTGGTCAGACAAATCTACTTTCTCCTATCCATGTTTAATAGACCCACGTGGGAAATCCTATGCCATCAGTCTCCAACCTGGGCCTAAACTCACCTGATCATTCTTCCATCTGGCTCTTCATTTATATTTTTCACCACTGTTATACCTTCTCTTTGAATGCTAAGGCCCTAAATCTCTCTGATGTGCTTTCAAGGCGCATACATAGCCTACTTACCACCTACATTAATGGTCTATTTCTGAGTATAACCCATTTAACAACTATTTGAATATTTTAAATTTATCCACCTGGTTTTCCCTTCTCAAATCTGTCTGGCATTTTTGTGGCCATTTGACAAAACTACACCAGTCCTGAAAGAGTTGTTCCAATTGTTCTTTCTATGATTCTTCAACTACATCTGTAAAAGTACAGTCTGTTTTCTCCTGTGTCAGTTCTCTTGCAGGCAGGTGAGAAAGGGGTAATTTCAGTAAAGGTAAAATCTCCTTTTACAAGAAGTTGAACATGCATAAACTTCCTCTTCCTTTTATATTTATCTATCTTGACCTCCAAAAGCTCATGCTGACCTAAAAGTGTTGTCCTTCCAGTAAATGTTAATTCTCCTTCCTAAGAAAAATTTACTCTCCTTCTAGTTAATCCTCTTGTCTCTTTTTCTTTTGTTCATTCTTTCTTTCTCTTTCCTCCCTTCCATCCTTCCTTCTATCTTACTTTTTTTTTTTTTGGTGGAACCAGGGATTGGACTCAGACCCTTGAGCTTGCCAGGAAAGCACTTATTCTACTGAGCCATCACCCGGCCCCTTTCCATCTTACTTTTTTTTTTTTGTCTTTTTGAAATAGTCTTACTGTGCAGTTCAGACTGGACTTGAGCTTATTTTGTAGCCCAGGCTGGTCTCAAAGTCACAAAGATCCTCTTGCCTCAGCCTGAGTACAGGCATACACCACCACACCCAGATCTTGTGTACTGTTTTCATTCTTACACTTCCTGTTTTCATTGTCAAATTGAAGCATATCTTTCAAGTTGTCCCACTTTTCCTTATTACCCAAGGAAACTTCACGCTGGGATGGAGCATCCAGGTTAAAGTCTTTGCTTGGTATTTTAACTCAGTGCAAGAACATGGGATATCTACCTTAAAATCTTCCATTTCTGTGTATAAGTTTTTTGACAATATGTACCATCTTGTTATGGGTAGGATTTTCAGTTTAGTTCTCTAAACTTTAAGGCTATCATCAAAACTTGCATAACAAATCCAAAGTCATTTGAGAACATATGGCAGGGCTATTTGCATCTACAACAAGCTATATGAATAGATAATTGTAGGGTCAGGGACAAAGCTCAACAGCACAGTGCCTGCCTAGCAAGCATGAGGTCATGAGTTCAGTTCAATTCTGGGTTAAAAACAAATAAATAATGAATAGATAGTTTTTTTTAAAAAATAGATAATTATACTACAGTTTTCTGTCTTGGGCTGAAGATGACATTAAACAGAAAAAAATTCATTCAACTAACATAACCATGTTTTCCATTTCTTGCATAGATCTTTATAATAGTTCCTAGCATTACCCTGCCATTATGTCTATCCTCAAGAGTATATCCACCCTCTACAAAGTGACTTTTTAAGAACTCGTATAAGGTCAAAGCACAGCATCAAGGGAGTATAAAGACATTCATACAATAAGACAAAAACTTTCACAAATCATATTTGATTAGGGCCAAGAATCCTAAGTACATAAATAACTCTTATAATTTAATGGTAAAAAGATAAACAACCCAAATTTTATTGATACACATTTGTTGTACACAATGGCCACATGTCTCACGGGGAGTTGGTAATTCTTTTTTCATTCCCTTCTTTTTTCTCCTCTCCTTCATCTCTTGGTCCTGATGTCATTTAGAAAAGATCTATCTCTTTCATACTATCTGTTTTAAATTTTGCTCTTTATATTTTGGGTGTCCCATAAAAAAGAAATTGTGTGATACTTAAGCTTATGTGTCTAATTTATTTCACTGAACAGTAGTCTCAAGGTGCATCCATTTTCCTACAAACGACTCAAGTTTATCTTTTTCAATGCAGAGTATTACTCCACTGTATATAAATATTACATTTGTATTCATTAATTTATTGATGAACATACAGGCCACTTCCAAGATTTAGATATTTGGAATTATGGTGTTATAAGCATGGATATGCAGTTATCATTATAATATGATGCATTTAACTCTCAAGAATCTACATAGAAGAGGAATGACTAAGTCAAGTGGAAATCCTAGTTTTATTTTTTAAAGAATTTTCATAGCTACTTTACATTCTCAACAGCAATGAAGAAGTTTAATTTTTCTCCATAGACTTCCCAGAATTTGTCATTATTTAATTTTTTAATGATATTTATTCTTTATGGAGTAAGACAACTCTCAAAAAGTATGGCTATCATCAAAAATCTTATTTTGTTTTGGTTTTAGAGATAGGATCCCACCGTGTAGTCTAGGTTGGCTTTGATTCACCAGGTAGGCGTGGAACTTCAGAGATCCTTCCACAGCTTCCTGACTGCTGGGAATACATACGCCATCATATCCAGCTAAAAATCTTGTTTAAATTTTCATTCCTCTAAAGGATAGAGATGTTGAATATATTTTCCTGTATTTATTGCCCATTTGTATTTCTTCTTCTGAGCAGTGTCTGTTCGTTTCAGTTTCCTATCATTTGATTCGTTTGTTGGGGGGCATTTGTTTGTTTGCTTATTTTATCTATTCTTGATATTACTCCTCCTACTGAGGTATAGTTGGCAATATTTTTCCCATTCTACAGCTTGTCTCTTCACCTTGTGTCATTTCCTTTGTTATGCAGAAGATTTAAAATGGTTATATGACCCTATTTGTTGATTCTTGGTATCATTTCTTGTGCAATTGGGGTTCTGTCCTATGCCTATGTCTTCAAGAGTTTTACCTATTTATCTCCAGCCAATTGAATGTTTCTATTTGAGTATTTAGATATTTGATCCATTTTTACTTTAGTTTAGTACATGGTGAGAGATACGGGTCTAGATTTAGTCTTCCACACGTGGAAAGCTGGTTTTCCCAGAACTATTTGTTAAAGAGGCTATTTTTGTTCCAACATAAATTTTGGCCCCTTTGTCAAAGATCAAATAGTGAGAGCTAGGTTCCTGTAATCTCAGCACTTGGGAGGCTCAGGCACGAGTATCACCATGACTTCAACACAAGCCTCCTGGGCTATATGTGAGTTCAAGACCAGCCTAAACTACATAGCAAGACCCTATCTCAGAAAACAGAATCAAAACAAACAAACAAAAAAAAATCAAGTAGTTGAATGTTCTTGGAGTTCTTTCTGAATCTTCTGCTCTGTTCCATTGATCCACATGTCTGCATTTTTGCCAACATCATGCTATTTTTACAATTGTAACTTTTTAGTATGACTTGAAGTCCAGGATGGTGATATCTCCTACCTTGCTCTTGTGCCGAGGATTACTTTTGCTATTCTAGATCTCTTCTGACTCCAAATGAATTGTAAGACTGTTTTCTCTAGTTCTGTGAAGAATACTGTTAGTATTTTGACTGGGTCTACATTAAATCTTTATATTAATTTTTTGAATTATGATAATTTTGACTATATTTGTTCTGTCTATTGAGGAACAGGGTATCTTTCCATTTCTTGATGTGCTCTTCACTCTCTTCTTCAAAGTATAATAGTTTTCATTGTAGAGGTCTTTAATTTCCCTAGTTCAGTAAATTCCTAAGTATTTCTCTTTTTTTTTGGTGCTATTGTGAAAAACACTGTTTCCCTAATTTCTTTCATCTCACTACACAGCTCAGACCTGCAGTGATCCTCCTGTTTTCAGCCTTGCCAGCGCTAAGACTACAGGCATGTGCCACCATGCCCAGACTCCGTGGCTGGCTCAGCGTGACTGAGGGCAAGGTTGGCACAGCATGTGGTACCTGAGATCCATCTCTGATCCCTGCACTTACCTAAGTAAGCGCTTAGT
This sequence comes from Ctenomys sociabilis, assembly GCA_004027165.1. Classification (NCBI taxonomy): domain Eukaryota; kingdom Metazoa; phylum Chordata; class Mammalia; order Rodentia; family Ctenomyidae; genus Ctenomys; species Ctenomys sociabilis. Next base: position 13,129 of record PVKA01039682.1, read on the forward strand.
CCTCTGAGCAACCTCGCTGGCCCTTCCCCTAAAGTTCTTGTAGAATATATCAATGAATTCATCAGAGCTTGAAGTTTTCATTTTTGATAATTTTTCAAAATTACTTCAATTTTATTCTCTCATTTTGGATTGTTAATTCTTCTTATATCTTCTTAGCCTAGTTTTGGTTATTTTTATCCATCTGGGAATCTAGCCATTCAGTCTGAATTCTCTAATTTATTGGTGTATAGGTTCTCAAAGTAGTTACTAATGACTTTCTGGATTTAGGCTGTGTCTGTTATGAGTGCACCTTCTTCATTTGTAATTACATTGATTGGGATCTTTTGTTTCTTTTTTCAATAAAACTGACTAGGGGTTTGTGTGTTTTGTTAACTCTTTGATTTTAGATTTAGCCACCTCTAAAAAAGCCCCATCTATGACCCCAGGAAAGCTCCTCTGAAGCAGACACCTAGGTATCTCTGAAGAGGCTTTGGGAGTCATCAAGGCTCAGACCGTGACACCATACTTTCCACACAGCTTTTAGCCTTCTTGATTTCCACTTGGAACCTTCTCAGGGACTCTCGATTCTTTTCTAAACTGATCTTTCATGATTTGTATCATTTCCTTTAACTCAGCTAGCACTTTATTAGTGTCTTCTGTAAGCTCCTTAATCATTAGCTTGTTACTTCTATTATCTGCTTAATTATATCTTCTGTGATTGATATGTTCTAAACCCTTTTTGTTAGCCTTTTTAAATAATTTAGCTATGTAGCTTTTGCTTTCCTCTCCTAGTATACTCCATAAGTTGACTTCAGGGGTGTTGGAAGTTTTTGGACGCATTTTTTCCCTTGTCTTCTCATATTCTTACTGTTTTTTTGTTTGGTTGTTTTTTTGTTGTTTTTGTTTTTTGTGGTTAGGATTGTGGGTGGTTACAGTGGAAAGACTGTGTTTTTTTTTGTTTCTGTTTTTTTGTTGTTGTTGTTTTGTTTTTGTTTTTGAGACAGGGTCTCCCTATCCAGTTCAGGCTGGGTTTGACCTCACTATGTAGCTCAGGCTGACCTCTAATGCAAAGGGATTCTCTTGCTTCAGCATCCTGAGTGCTAGGATTACAGGCATGTGCCACCATGCCCAGCAAGAATTTGTTGCTAGTATGAAGATTTTTTTTTTATTAGTGTCTGATTTTTAGTGGTACACTTTGGGGATGGTTAATTGTAGCCTTTTGCTTCTGTCCCAGGATCCAACCATCTCTATTAATTAGGAGAGAAGGCCCAGTGTTTTGAGAATCGGTCACACTATTATTAATGTCACAAAGATAATGCAGATATTGGCATTTAGAGAAAACCTATTAGTAGCAACAACTGGCAATAGCAAGAAATGAGCAATAGTAATGTCATCTGCCATGATTTCCAAATTCTCCCAAAACAAAGCAGCTAGTAAAACTGCCCAAAGTCTATGAAATCAACTACATGAAAAGTGTGGTGTAATTTGTGATTCCGTTTGTTCTGCAAGGAGAGTCAGGGTGCGCAGACTTGATCTGGGAATGCTGGGAGAGATCAAAGGCAGGCTGGCTGCAAGACAGCACAGGGAGGTGCCCCTGTTATTGCTGCTCAGCACAGCCTCTGGGCTTGAGCTTTGTTCCTAGAAAGGAGCAATAAGAAAGAACAGAGCCCTCTGTAAACCACAAGGCCCATCTGCTTTGGAGCCCAAGAAGAGAGCAGGTCAGAAGAGAAGGGTAGCAAGACAGCCACTGAAAACTGAGTTATGGAACAAATATGAACACACCCATGCTGGGAGTGGAGGAGACGCGAGCTCAGTGGGAATCACATAGCTGGTATCAAGAGGCAAAAGAGGATGCCAGGAAAGCACGCCCTGAAGCAGACACTTAGGTATCACTGAAGGGTCAAGTCTGGGATCCCCATGCTTTCCTGATAAACACTGAGTCACACACTGTTGGAGTTGTGAGTTACATGTATAATACAGAGTAAGTGTTCGTATTCCCTTCTTCAATTGAAGAAAATGTCTTGTTTTTAATTTTGAGATTATCTATTAATCATGTAAAACATAAATTAAGTAGAAGCAAAAAAGCAATAAAAGCTATCTACTCATGAGCATTTTAGTGTTTTTTTTTTTAATCAGGTAAAATTTAAGACAGAAATGCACGCACTGACACATGCACATGCACGCGTGTGCACACACACACACATAATACTGAATAATTATCATAAGCAAAAGTGATTTTTAGAAAGTGAACAAGCATGATGTAGCTCAGTTTGCCTAGGCACACTGAGGCGACAATCTGAGGCTGCTTAGGTCAGGGTTAGACCTGTTTCAGGTTGCTAAGAGGAGTCTAGTGGTGGCCTGCACAGGTTTGAATTCCCAGAACAACTGCTGCGTGGCCTTCACTGTCAAGCTGTGCTGTACACGCTACTGCTCACTGTGCCCACTTAAAACAGTCCCATAACCAGTACAAAACCTTCAACACTCTCCCTTGTCTTACTAAACAAACTCTGAGTTCTGCGTATTCAAACTTAATGAAAACTACTTCTGTGACATTCCTAGGACATTGTCCTTCCAGGCTGGTCTCTCCACAGTCCTGACTCTGGGCCTTTGTCCAACATGCTGTCTTGTCTGAAATATATGTTGTCTCCTGTCTAGTTAACCAAATGCCACCCTTCTGTCAAGGTCAGCAAATGCCACCAAAGTCAGGTGTGGTGGTGCATGGCTGTAATCCCAGTGCTGGGGAGGCCGAGCCAGGAGGATCAGGTTTATGTTTGAATTCTAGTGTGGGTCATGGTTATCCCCTTTTGCTGAATTCCTAAAACACAATCAATTATATCCTGCCATCTGTTATTCACAATTGCTTTTATGTGTGTTAATGCCAGGGAATAAAAAAAGAAAGAAGAAATTAGTGAAGAGTGAAAATCAAGAGGGAACCCTAACTGTAGCTTCCAGTCTGGAGGTAAGAATTGCTGGAATGTGAACTAACTACAGTAGAACTGTCCAAGGAGTTTTTAGTGCAGGAAAGGAAATAGTTTGTGATAAGAGCCCTGCTTTCTGTGTCACAAAGCAATACCTCTTCAGAATCTGGCAACATAAAGAATAAGAAATTTACCATGTGAAATTCCAGATAAGAGAAGTTCACTGCACAAATTCTTGGACCCTACTCCAGAGCTACTGAACCAGGAGTCTAGGATAGGATCCAACAATCTGTGCTTTCACTGTATTCTAGGAGATTCAGCTGTATGGTAATGTTAATAATACAGTGTTTTAGAGCATAGAAAATAATTTAAAAATTTATTCTGGCAGACATAGTGCACGTGTCTATAATCCCAGCACCCAGGAGGCTGAGGCAGGAGGGTTGTTGTGATTTCAAGAACAGCCTGGGCTACAAAGTGAGCTCAAGGCCAGTCTGAACTACACAGTGTGATCCTGTGTCAAAAAGACAAAAAAGCGCTGGGGAGATAGCTCAGCAGTCTAAGCACCTGCCTGGCAAGCACAATGACCCAGGTTCAATTCCCGGTACCATGTGCTGTGCTGGCCCCAGAGCCCTGGACACTCTGTGGCCACCAAAGTCAGGTGTGGTGGTGTATAGCTGTAATCCGAGTGCTGGGGAGGCTGAGCCAGGAGGGTCACTATGAGTCCCAGCTGCACAGTGAGACCTTGTGCCAAATAAATAAGTGATTTTTTAAAAAGACAAAAAAAAATTATTATATCAAACTATTTCTATAATAAAAAACATAATTCCTGTCCTTCTGTAATAGAATGTAGTAAAGGTAAATTACTTTCTCGTGCATGCAGTCACTATGAAAGACATGGCTTCTTACCCTGTTCCACTTAATAGGCCCCACACCAGACAGAAAAAAAGGGGGCATCACGTTGCCAGGGCAATGGTCCCCCTGGTCACCTCATTCTGGCAGCTGATGGTGACTGGCAATGTGGGTCTGCCCAGCCCTGATCACTGCCTATAGCCACTATGGGGGTCCGGGTTCTTCAGTTTGGAACTTTGTAAGAACAATACAATGGCCAACTAAAACTGCTTTAATCCCATTATTTAAAAAAATCTAAGGTGCTCACCAATTATCCTCCCATCTAAGACTAGTATAACTAATCCTGCGCATGGGTACTATGGTAGCATATTTCAGTGTCACTTGATTGAAGAAATGATGGAAACATTTGCAATTCTTTTATTCTCAATTAGGTGTCACTGCCTATATCATCCAGGCTTGATCCTTCCTCATGTAACATACTCTGTTTTTGTCACACAATTTGTCCAGGAACAAATATTTTCTTATAAGTCATTTAAAAGAATTCTCAATATTGGCTTAATTCGGGTTTTTAACAAGACATCTCCCTGGGCCATTTTATTTGGTCTAGCACTACCTTCGTGCTCCTCAGGACCAGCCCTATGGTCTATTTCCCAAAGGACCTCTGATGAAAGGTTTCAATAAGATAATGCCCAGTGCCTCTGAGGAAGAAATAACTTCCAGATTGAGACCAAACTGAATTTCCACAAAACTGAAGGTAGATGCACAGAAAATTTTGGCAAATATTGCTAAAATACTTCTCAGAGAAAGTATTTTTACCAATATCTCAAGAAAGGTAGGCAGCGACTATGTTTACACAACTCCATTAACAAAAACAGAGATTTCTTTTTACCATGAAGATCTTTGGGTCTGATGACATTCTCACACGACAGATGCCACTGAAGAACTTCGGGCATTTCTTCAGATGAGAAATAAAATAGGTCATAGGTCTAAAAGTAAAACACAAACTGTAAAACTGCTGTAAGGTACACAGGAGAAACTTCAGGTAATCTTTGGTTTGTAATGACTTTAAATATAATATTTTTAATTTTTATTTTCTTAAAGAATACAAAATTATAAAAAAGGCATTAGAAACAATACAAAATTTCATTAAACAAAGTAATAGGAATTCAGCAATGCCTGCTGTATTGCATGATGTATCCTCAAATTAGTTGTTTAGGTTACCAGATATAAATCTGCAAAATTAGTTAAAAATAAATCAGAACAAAACAACAAAAAAAAGATATAAGAAATTAAAAAGAAAAAACTAAGAATAAAAAAGTTTAAGCATTAACTGCTCCTTTTAATAGACCAGCAGAAATCAACAGCACAAATATCCAAATCATCCTACATATATAAATGAATATATCTTTTTCTCTTCTTTTATCTTTTTCTTCATCCCAGCTTTTCCTTCCCATTCAGCAAATGCTTTTTCTTTCACAGTACCTATTCTATCTTTCATATTTTATTTACTCTTTCAGGTTCACACACTAGCAAGACAATACAATGTTTGCACATGTAGGTCTGATTTGACTTGCCAGTAGTCTCTAGTTGCATCCATTTACCCATAAAAGCCTTTAATATATCCTGTTTAAGCTGAGTAATACTCTGCTGTGTAAAAATACATCTTTTTTTTATCCACTCCTCAGTTGAAGCACAGGCCCTGCATGCGAGCGAGACCGCCCAGGCCGCTGATCCTGAAGTGACCCAGAGCACAGGCCTGGGGTGGAACCTGCAGCAGAACTCCCTGCAAAGAGGCTAGAGGCAAGACCCACCCAGCTGATTCAGAAGCAGAACATCATGACCAGTGTGACACAAAGGCTTCACCTACAAGGCTGCCTCAGGAAGAAGAGGAGCCCAGCAGCCAGACCCAAGCCACACCTACCTGGAGGAGTCTGAACTTCACAGATCCAGACTTGGTGATGAGGTACTAACTCTATCTAAGCTCTGTACCAAAGGTCAAAAGTCAGTGGTATACAAAATGACAAAGAGAAGGAACAAAAAGCAATTTCAAGCCCCGAATCCATCCAGTACAAATGCAGAAGACACTAGCATAGAGGAAACTTGACATCACACACCTGAAATCTCTGAAATAATAGCATTGGAAGTAAAGAGACAACTGCAGAAAGGTATAGAGGAAATCAGGTCAGAAATAATTTCTAAAGTAAAAAAAGTAGCGATAGCTATAATCAAAAAAGCACTAGCCGGGCGTGGTGGCGCATGCCTGTAATCCCAGCACTCGGGAGGCTGAGGCAGGAGGATTGTTGTGAGTTCGAGACCAGCCTGAGCTACAAAGTGAGCTTAAAGCCAGCCTGAACTGCATAGCGAGACCCTGTCTCAAAAAGACAAAAAAAAAAAAAAAAAAAAAAAAAAAAAAAAAAAAAAAAAAAAAAAAAAA
>PVKA01039683.1:0-19312 GCA_004027165.1 Ctenomys sociabilis
TACATTGCAAACTGTTTTCATAACGTTTTGGTACTGTACAAGGTGCATACATGAAATTATATTTACAGGTTTTTTTATAGCTGAATTATATCAAAGATTCAATAATTATTTACCTAGTGGATGACCATAGCACTAAAAGCCGACATAATATCCTGTCCAACCACCATTAGTGCAGATCTTGCCTCTCATAGAATTATGCTTCAGACCCTTTTAATTTATATGTTTCACCTGGAATGGTGCTGTCTGCACTTGCTCTGGGTGAGCATTGGTTTTTCACCAGATGTTTCTGCATTTGAGTCTTTATTTCAGACACCATGTATTCACACATTTCTTTTTTTTATTTCAGGAATTACTTCTCATCTGATTTCTTCTATACCTTTCTGCTGTTGTTCCTTTCCCTCCGTATCTGTTAATTCATTCATTTCAGCTGAGCTAGTGTCTTCTGCACTTACTGGTGGACTCGAGATTTCATTTTTCTCCTTGTCTTTATCATTTTTATAGCACTGACCTCTGACTTTTCGTGTAAGCTTTTTGCAGTTATAACCTTAGCGTGTAATGAGATTCAGGTGCCAATCTGTTAAGTTTGAGATTATCCAGTTATGCCTGGCCTCGATCTAGCTGTTGTGTTCAGTTCCTTTTTGCTGCAGCTCCTGTGGTTCACTTCTGTTGGTTCCTGGCAGAGCTCCACTGACTCTGGGACCCCTGGATGGAATTGGGATCACTGGGAAAGGGGATTGCTGGGAAACTCATATTTTTTTCTATATAATGTTATTTTCTAGTAAAATCTGTCATTCTTATTTATTTAATATGGATTTCATCACATTAACTATTTTTGAAATAGCATGTTCATGGATTATTCCAATAAAACATTGGTTTTCTCCTTAAAATTTGTTCATCTCCAATGAGTATTTGGGGGGGGTTGCCCCACCCAAAAATTTTGTAGTTTTTGTTTTATTTCTTAACTAAACAGGAACAGGCAATAACAGCAAAATATGATATATTTTTCTAAGATTTTCTTGACATTATTTTTATTTCCTGCTAAAGACATGGGTCTACTGTCTCCTCAGAGAAGAGTATAGAAAAATCTTTCTATGGATAAGGTTGGTTTCAGCTATGGAGACAACATCCATGTTATATTTCAGTAAAGTAACTGAACTTGGGGAACTGCTTCACAAAGGAACTGGGATCCCTAAAGAGATTTGGGGAAGACAGAGACAATTCCAAAATAACCAGAATAAGAAACCACTATCACCCTTAAGGCTGGAAGAACAATAGGAAACAATGATCTACTGGTGTTGTCCAGAGAAATAGAACTATGGGTAAAAGAGAAAGGGGAAAGAAGAAGGAGGGAAGAAAGGAGAGAGGGAGAGAGAGTGAAAAAGGATGAGGGTTAGGAAGGAAGATGAAGAGAAGGAGGAAAAAGAAGAGGAAGAGAGGGGAGAAGAGGAAAAAAGATAAAAGAGCTGAACAAGGAGGAAAGTGCCTATATTACCAGCTACATGGTACATAGAGACAAGCAGAGCACCAGATCAAGACAATAAAGTAAGACCCTCTCCCTCCCCTGTCCAGACCCCCCCAAAAAATAAAGAAAAATAACATTTGGTCTGAGGATGGAGCTCAGAGGTAGAGCACCAACCCAGCATGTGGGCCCTAGACTCAATCCCCAGCACGCAGTAAATGAATAAGAAAAAGAATGATGGATTAATTTTAAGGCATTGGAATCTCTAGGACCATATATACCATAATAATATGATATTACAGATTATAATTATAATATATATATATTTAATTTAGACATTCACTACTCTCAATTCTACCTCGTAAGTCTAGGGAGATCGTTATCTTTTCCATTACTGACAGGATGAAATATTTTCCGTTCTAGCTATTCCAAGTGCTCATGAGAATGCTAGGGTCATGAGTCCCTGCAACAAAACTGGGAGAGAAACAACCCTTGTATTTAGGGGTTTTAATTTTTGCTTTTTAAAGTAAAAGCCTGCTTAGGGCTTTCTGTTGATGTGCTTATCTTTCCAACATTCTGGAAGGGCTCAAGCCATGAGAGTAGATTTCAGTAAGAGCTCCCTATTTATGAATCTATATCCTGCAGTTTGTTTTGATGACATGAAGATTCTTTATTAAAATGTGCTTTCCAGAAGAAAGCCTTAATTATGCTGTTAACTATATAGTCACCTTTGTTCTCAAATAAATACTGGGGTATTAAGACTTACAGAGCAGAATTCATTTTTTAAATGTTCTGTAGGAAAGAATACAGCAGTGCCTTAGAATGGATAGGGAACCCAGTCTTTTTTCAACCCAATGCAGAAATCACTGTATGATATTTAGGAAAATTACCATCTGTCCCTTCATTCATAATATATAAAACTCAATCTTTCAATTTATACAATTAAAAAATCATGGGACGACTGTGTACTGAGAAGTCTTTATGTGCCTAAATAGAGAATGGTGAATGTGAAATCCAAAACTCCATTCTTACAAGGATTTCATCCCACTGAGAAGGTTAAGTGGGAAAGTGTTATGTTATGGTGTGTATCTATGTGTCTCCCTGAAAGGCTCCAATAGTCAAAGGAGTGGCTTCTGGAGTTTTTTGATTGATTACTGTGGGTGTGGAGGCTGCACCTGCCCTGGGGCAGGTAATTTGCACTACAATGTAAAGAGGAGAAAGAGGCTAGCTAACTGCCTGAGCTGCTGCCTCTCCCTTTGCTCTCTACTCTTCGCTGCTTTGGAAGGTTGCTCTCTGCCTTGTGCCACTCTGCCTTGGAGCCAGCTGAGTATGGATTGAAACCTTCACTGACTGTGAGCTAAATAAGCTTTTCCTTCCTTCATTTTGGGTGTTGGGTATTTATCTCAGCAATGAGAGAAGAGTAACTGAGACAGAATTGAAACAAAGTCATTCAGAATAATATAAAATGCTCTGAAGAGGGGGAAGTACTGTTGGATGAGAACTGATTAGGAATGAGAAGCATCATGGGTAGAAAGTGCACAGCAAAGTCACAGGCCCTGAGATGAGAAGGAGCACAGCATGTTAGAGTGAAGGGATACCAGAGAGTCGTGGATGTAGTCTTCACTCCACAGGGAAGTTAGGAATGATTTGGGACATTTGTGTGTCATGTGATGGTGCGGGGTTGCTGATGGCATTTCCTGCACCGGGGTCATTAGTACTAAATACCTAGTACTAGTTGATGCACTTCTCTTCCAGAAAGAATTTTCCCACCCAAAGTACTAGCACCTCATTTGAGAAACCCTGAAGAACAGGGAGTAAGGAGAAAGTGACAGGTAGAAGTCAGACAGCTGAACAGGGAACACATTAGATAGGTCTCTGGGGCTGCAGGAACAGCTGAGGTGATACAGGCATCATTCTGATACAGGGAGAAAAACTGATCTCGGGTGGGTGACCTCCAAACGATATAGGGAACCTACAAATGACATAGGGAAAAACGATCTCCGGACCTGACCTGTACGAGTTCGTGTTCTCTAAAACCGAAGAATGAACTCTAGGAACAAATGGAGGTTATGAACAGAATAGATTTACTGAGGGAAAGAAAGCTCCTGTCAGAGAGAGGGACAGGAGGGGGGCCTGAGCAGATAGTTCCCCAAGAAGTTGTCTCTTCCAAGGACTTCCATAGAATAAAAATGTGTGGTGAGGCGGGTTTAGGGTAGTGAAGACATGGGAACTCACTTAGGTTCACAAGAGGTAGGACAAAACAATGGTCAACCAATGGGATTACAGGCACCATTGCGCAGGTAAAAGTGATTAAGTTCAGGAACAAATAGGGAAGTGAGTCATGTAGCAAACAGGCATGAATATAGAATAGGATTGTATGGGGTAGCTATCCAGTAGTAGACAGATTAACAATTCTTCAGTCTCCCTCAGGGTGATGATCAATCTTGGGTGCCAATTGTTAGGAAGGTCAGCACTTGTTTGACCTTCAGTCTTTAGGTCTGGCCCATGGCAGGAGCATCCATCCATCCCAGAGTTGCAAGATAGCTTTTCTCCTGTATCATCTCTTTCCAGGGCCTGGCCTTGTCTGACTGCCTAAAAATATTTCTAACTCCACTGCCTACAACAATTCCATGCCTTTAGGTAGGGAAATGTGTTTTTCAGTTCTTTTTTTTTTTTTTTTTTTTTTTTTTTTTTTTTTTTTTGTCTTTTTGAGACAGGGTTTCACTATGCCGTTCAGGCTGGCCTTAAACTCACTTTGTAGCTCAGGCTGGTCTCGAACTCACAACAATCCTCCTGCCTCAGCCTCCCGAGTGCTGGGATTACAGGCATGCGCCACCACGCCCGGCTTATGTTTTTCAGTTCTAAGGATAGGAAGCATGATGCCTTCCACAGTGTTCTGTTCCATTTTGGAGTCCTGATTCTCAGTGTCCCTTTTGTACTCAGCTAAGTTGGACTGTATAACTTTCACTTAAATCTCTAATACCACAGGAAAAAAAAAGCTTTGAGAAAAATATCTGTTCCCTCTGTGTTTTAATCTTCACTTCACATGCAATATCCCAGTCTCTAGCACTAGTTCTCTGCTCATTAGAAACAATTGCACAAATTCACTGCAATTCCCTGTCTGAAATGCACATGAGTATATTGTCCCCCATTTCCTTGATTTTCTTCCTTACTCCCTAATGCTTAGCAACTGACTGCTAGGACTCGGTCCACAAGGCCACATGACCTCTTTGACCTGAATCGAGGGGCCGAGGCCTGCAGTTGACAACTGTCAGGAACCCAAAGTCTCCCAACCTCAGGCCTTATTTATTTATTTATTTATTTTTTGGCAGAACTGGGGATTGAACTTAGGCCCTTGCACTTGCCAGGGAAGTACTTATTCCACTGAGCCATCTCCCCGGCTCCCCAAAGATTTTTATTTTTATTTATTTATTTATTTTTTGGCAGAACCGGGGATTGCTCAGGCCTTATTTATGTCCTGCCCACTCAGCACTCATATTCTCCCCTGAACGTCAGGCCCACAGCAGATGTTCTATTCCTCCCAAGCAGACTTTCCTAATGCCACCATATGGCTACCTGGCTGAACATCCACACATCATTTTCTTGCCAGGCGTGTCTGTACTCATGCTGTGTTCATCTGCTGAGATGCCCAGAAGGCAATCGGGCTGCTGTAGCAAGAGTAGCGATTTGGGAGGCACCCATGGCTGTGAATTCTGATACAGGAGTACAGTGACTACAGAAATTTTGATCTCTGAGAGCCTGAGTGATAATGACAATGATGATCATATTTGCTTTGAACTCTTCAGTAAATAAATAAACACAGTGTAGTCATTTAAATTTAGTTATTGTTATATAGCTACATATAATTAATTGCTAGATTTGCCTCATGCTTAAACACCCTATTGCCAGGAAAACTGAAATATTTGACCTCTTGTCCTTTGTCTCTCTACTACTATTAAGTGTGCATATATCAGATTCTGGTCCCCACTATCAAAAGCAGAAGCTTTAGGCCAGGACTAGGAACTGGTCTAGCTAATGAGTTAATCAGGTAATAAAAAACTATTGAGCAGGAAAAGGTGGGTGCACAAAGAGAGAGGTAGTGCTTGGAGGTGTTCTTGGAATGCTAAAAAGGTAGCTGAGTAAGGGAGATAAAGCTAAATGGGGAACTGAGACCAGAGAAAATAATAGGGGTGGGAAGGGAGAGCAGACCAGCTGTGAGCCTCAATTACCCTGGCAGCTCTGGGCCAGGCCTACATTAGCAAGATTTTTGTTTAGATTCTTATTTGGCTGTGGCTGTAAAGACCTCTCCTGGTGGGAGAACAGGGAGTTTTACAACCCATCATCTTGGCCCTCTGTCTCCTGTGGTTTTAATTGCTCTGGAAAAAGAGAGCTACTCCATAAAATTAAGTCCCTCCCATGCGACACATCTGCTTTTCTTCATAGAGATTTACTTTTGACAAGTAATTTATGCTACTTTCAATTACTACAGGCTTTTCCTGGGGACAGGGAGGAGTGAATCTGAGACAAGACTGTTTGGGAACATTCTAGGGCTCTGTGCTGCACCAGGAGGCCTAAAGAAATGCTGACTAAGGGACACCACAGCTGTGCTTAGCTGGCTTCAGGGTTCAGGGACCTACCTGGACTTGGGCAAGGCAAGGCTCATTAACACAAGTAGAAAGCTGCCTGTTTTTCAATTAGTATTCCCTTAATGGGCACAGACTTGAAAAATACAAGAACCAGAGTGCAGAGGGATGATATACTTCACTTCCACTGTATTTATTATAAACATTTTAGAAAAGCACAGAATGAATTAATGATGTTGTCTCTTCAGAAGCCTCTCTCCAGTGTTGCTGAGCAACGCAGCTCACAATGGAGTGTGCAGACAGATCATCTGGGGATCTGATAAGACTGCAGATTCCGAGTCTGTAGGTTTGGGGTGAGCTCAAGATTCTGCATAACAAGCTGCAGTTATGCCAGTTCTCTTGGGCCTAGAGAAAACTCTGAGTAGCAGGTCTGTCAATCACACAACAGTTAAGGCATAGTAAAAACATGGGTAAGCTGTCAAATGATACAAATAGTCTATTAGTGGGAAATGAAAGAAAACTACATATTGATGAGATTTTAAAGAAAATAGAGTGAAGCCATTAATATTAATGATTTTAAATTATTCACACGTCCTCTTAGACTTCCTACCGTAAAACATAGACTTAAAAGTATCCATTACAGTTATATTAAAAACTGCCACCTATTTCAATTTCTAAGAAACTTAGCTGCAGCTCTTTATTATCAGCTTGACCAACCAAACAAGAGACATTCTTTGAATTATCGAGCCTAGAAATTTATTTGCAAAGTTTAAAGGTGCTTTTCTTCCACTTTGACAAAAGGCTTAATTCAGATACATTACCAGTCGTCGAAAGCGGAGGCAAGTACAGGGAATGCACTACACAGAGAAAATGCGCCAAGGAAGAGCTGAAGAGGACTCACCGTGAGTGCCAAAGCCGGAGAAAAGGGACACCGAGACTACGGGCCTCGGGCCTCGGCTCTAGCAGCCCTCCATTAGCGCTGCTGCCGTGGGAAAGTTAAGGTGGAGCCCAGCAGGAATAGAAAGAGAGAATACAATACATGAGGAAACAAAAACCTGAGACACTTGGACTCAGTCTAAAACTAAGTAATCTCACAAGGGATTAAAATCTATCAGGTGAAAATAACTAAGTTTGGGAGTTTTATTTTCACCTGTCAGTACTTAAGAGAATAGTTCTCAAACAAAGATCAAATCTTTTACAGAAAATAAAGCTATAAGCTTCACAGTTTTGGGCCCAAATATAAATATTTAATCCTTTTAGAGTTAATTTTTATATTGAGAGATACAAAGGTCCAAGGACACTGTTCTGCGTATAAACATTTCATTTTCCAAACGTTGTTTATTGAAAAGACTAACCTTTCTCCATTCTGTGTTCTGGGAAACTTTGTCAAAAATTACCTATCTAGATAGAAATCCATGGGTTTACTTCTGGGCTGTCTGTGTTCTGGGTAGAAGTTTCAGCTTTCACGACAGTAACGTGGTTTAGGTTGTGAGAGCAGTATATTTTGAAGTCGGATAATATGATATCTCAAATTTTGTTTGTTTCTTTTTATTCAATATTGTTTTCACTTTTTTAGGTGTTTTGTGGCTTTACATAAATAGGAAAATTCAGGGATTTTTTTTTTAAAAGAAACTCTTTGGTACGTCAATGGAATTGCTATGAATCTATAGAACTTTGTTTCAGAAAATATGGTTGTCTCTTGATGAACTAACTGTTTTTGATTCTGGGGAAGGTGGGTACAAAATTTTGTTAACTGCTTCTGTTCATGATCTGAATTATTTACAAACAAAAGTGTTTGTGGACTGAGATATCACTCTGCAGAGGAAAATCCCTATGCTGTATCTCTAAACAAGGTCCTTTTATATAACACATCAAAACCACTAGCAAAAAATAAGAAATAGACACACAGAATTATATCCAACTAAAAGATTAATGTGCAGCAAAGAAAATGGAAGAGTAAATAGACATTGTATACAACAAAAGAAAAAAAAGCCATCTCTTCAGGCCCCAAAAGAAAATATTTGCAAGTCATGAATTGGAAAGGAGCTAATATTCATAATACACAAGAAACCCAAATTACTTGATGGTAAAAAAATTACTAAAAAATTCATGAAGAACTCAATGAACAATTCTTGAAAGAAAACATACATATATCCAAGTGATACCTCAAAAAATGTTCACTCTTTCTAATCAACAAACAAATGTAATAAGTCCTACACTGAAGTATCACCTCATGTAAATTAGATTGTTTATCAAAAAGATAAACGCTAAGTGCTGTTAAGGATACCAATATGTAGGGATACTACTATTTGTCTCATTGAAATTTAGTATAGTCATATTTAGAAAATACAGTGGAGGCTAATGAAACCTAAAAAATAAAATTAAAAGTATTACCATATGAACTACCAATCCCACTAAAGGGAATATACTCAATGGATCTAAAATCATTATGCTAAAGAAATGTCTACTCTTCAGGGTTCTAGCTTTATTCACAGTAGCCTAGACTGTAATTACAAATGAATTGATTTGTTAAATATAGTATGTATAGATAATGGTATACTACTCAACCATAAAAAGGAAATACTAGGGACAAGTTAGATAAAGCCAGAGGACATTGTGTTAATGGAAATCAATCTGGCATGGCAAGACAAATACTTGACTGTCTTGTTTCTAACTGGAATCCTAAAAAGTTGAACCCAGAAGTAAGAAGTAGAATGGTATTTACCAGAGTCTGTAGGGATGTGTGGAAGAGAAAGGTCTGGTCATTGAGTTCAAAGTTGTACTTTGGTGAGAGTAATAAAATTTGGTGTTTTATTTCACAATAAAGGAACTATAGTTAATGATAACGTATATTTCTAAACAACTGGAAAAGTAGACTTTGAGCGTTTTTGCTACAAAGAAAAGATAAATGTTTAAGGTGACAGATGTGTTAATTACCTTAATTCAATCATTACACAATGATCATATATATTGAAACATTACATGTATCCCGAAACATCTACAGTTCTTTCTGAGATTGGATCTTGCTATGTTGCCCAGGCTGGACTAAAGCTGCTGAGCTTCAGGGACCCTACCACCTCAACCTTCTAAGTAGCTGGGGCTACAAATGCATGCCACTATCTCTGGCTTCTCTTTATTTCTTATCAGTTAAAATGAAATATAACTTAAAAGAAAGCTATACTAATGTCTCTCTTGCGTAGCTCAGGGGAATGCGTTTATTCACCATCCTGGGTCAGCAGGAGTGAGCCTACTCATTGCAGTCAGTGGTCCATGCCGTTCTGACTAGGCACAGTGCCTAGTGCGGCTTTGTTGTCTGTCTACCACTTCTCCCCAAATTCCTCCCACATGCACTCAAACCTCTGTTCAAGACCTGTGCTGCTAGCTCTTAGGAAGCTTTCATATTTCACATGTGCTGATCAAGGTGGCCTCCAGAGCCCTGTGCTCCTACAGTCTGGGCCCACGGCAGGATTAGCCCTGGCTTTGAAAATGTGTGCAACAACATCTCCTGAATGAATGAGGTTAGAATGAGAGAGCAGAAATTTTGGAGACAGACTGTGCTTTGGGCATTTATCATCTACTTGGTCTTAAGCAAGCCACGTTTCCCTGTAAGCTGCCTTTTATAAATTGGAGTGTCCACAGGTACTGCATGGATGAACAATACTATGTATGACTTGATGTGAGATTAAAAAAAGAAACAGGGCATGACCCCTTTTCCTCTGACCACCAGAGCTGCCGTGATCCCTCTCACCTTGCTCCTGGGGGGTGGCCTAGCACACCAAGCCTCAAGCTCTTCCCGACATCCTGGGAAGCCCAGGTTGTCACTCTCTGGGCTGGATGGCAGGTCCTGGGCTGACAGCTCCTCCTCTACTTTGGCTGCTCCAGGTGCTGCTGCTGTCTCTCTATAGAGTGGCTGGAAAAATGAGTCTCATACTACAAAGATCAGGGAGGGACGGGAGACAATTACTGTAACCATGAAGTCTCCAAAGCACACTTGGCCGTGATCAGCATGTCTGACAGTCCTAAAGACTCCTCAGAGTGGAGGCAGGCTAGGTATGGTGTGCATGCCTGTAATCCCAGCACATGGTGAGGCTGAGGCAGGAGGCCCACAAGGTCACAACTGGACAATTTAATGAGACCTCCATCGAAACAAAAAGCAAACAAAAAAGCAAGCAAACAAAAACAGGACTGCTGATTCAGATCACTGGAGAAGCTCTAGGTTAAGAGTATTAAGAAATAGAGAAAATTTAAAAATTAAAAAAAAAGAAGAAACAAGATATGTTATGTATAGGTAAATTCCCTATGATGAATGTTATCATTATGTATATGTAAATGTACCAATCAAATAAATAAATAGAGGCAGCACAATTCCAGCTTGCAGTTTTTCCAGGAACTAAGTGAGGAAGTGAATTCTTTCTGTTTGACAGAGTTATTTCTGGGACAGCTGTGCCTGTCCTAGATGCCCCAACATGACTTGGCCACAGCTGGCTTGAAACACTGACCTATCCTTGAGGACTGCCTGGTAGCCTCTCCTTATGCCCTCACCCAGAATGTGCCCTCTCATTGCTGTGAAAACCCTCAAAGATGTCCCGAAAATGCACACGGTGGCACACGTGCTGCCTGCTCTGAAGACACAGCTCACTCACATCTCAGATCAGGGCTCTGTCCTGTGCTCTGCCACTCTACACAGCAGCACGGTCCTGGTAAAGCCTCACTTGGTTGGCCCATGTCTCATTGCCCTTCTCTCATTGCTGGGACAAGATACCCAAAACCTAAAATTAAGAAAGGAAAGGTTTTATCTAACTCACAGTTAGTGGAGGTTTCAGTCCATACTTAGCTGGCTCCAAGCCAGAGTAGCATACAGCAGAGGGCAGCAGTTCCTGGCAGCAGAAAAAGGGAGAAATAGTGGCAACAATGGGCGTGGAGAGCAAGTCTGTGTCCCATGAATTGCATTCAGGTTATCCACCCCAGGCTGGGAGTAGTACTAACACCCATAATCCCAGCAGCACTCACACCCATAATCCCAGTGGATCATAAATTAATCACAGACTCTAGAAGTCCACCCCATGACTGCATGAGGTTTTGGAGGGACAATTAGACACAAAGTATGACAACCCATAAAGCTACTCATGATTCTTATTTTGGAAATTATGAGCAAACGAGGTATCGTTGAAACAGCTAACATGCCACGTGTGTTGGGGCATGACTGTAATTTCAGCACCTAAGAAGCTAGGCAGGAGGACTGCCCTGAGTTCAACACCAGCCTAGACTATAGAAGCAAGTTTAAGGCAGGCCTGCACTAGATAGCAAAGCCGAAAAGGGTAACATCACAAGGGGCCAGCAGCCCTGAAGTGGTCCACCACCCGTGGTGAGGCCAGCAACGCTCAGCAGGAATCACTAGCTGGGAGTTGAGGAAACCAGTAGCATAACCTGGTGCTGACCTGCAGCGACTGCCAGAGAAAAGTGCCCTGAAGAGAGCCCCACAGAGGCACCAAAGAGATTCAAAAAGCTGCCAAGGTGCCAATGAGCCTGAAGAGTATACACAGGGTGGAGACAATAGACCCATTTGAAGAATATAAATTATTTCCCATTTAAAACCATGCACTTGGCTGTTAGTGTTGACAGTGTGAATTTATCTGCAGGAAATATGATTAAAGGAATGCTCCAAACTTCTTGGCCTCATTTTTTGATCAATATTGCATGATGTAACCAGTATAATTGCCTGATGCCAGCCGATTCCTCCCAAATTTCCTCCTCAACATACCCTCCAGCTAAACACATGGAATAGGAACGGAACTTCCACAGCTTACTCAGGGAACTAACCACTGGTGGGATAGCTTGAACATCCATGTAGCCCTTGGCCTTCCCCTGCTCCAGAACCAAAAGCTGCAACTGTCACCCTGTGTGAATAATTGTCTGTAGGAAATTGTCAATTCCCTTACACAGACTAAACACCTGCTTATATTACTGCCCTACTGTACACAAACGGGCCATTTGAGGAAATGAGTAGAACAAATGCACTCTTGAAACTGCAGTACAAGCAGTATCCAATTTGCAGACAGGTTGTGTTCCCTGAGTTGATTTGTAAATTAGCTATTATGGAACTCAGAATGCATTATCCCAGGAAGCAGTGTTATAAATGATGGCCAGCTTCATAAGTGTCATCCATAAAGTGCCAGTAAACACACAACATAATTAAAATGAGACTGCTTTAATAAAGAACTTTATTTATGGCATAAGTGTATTTCGCAGACTATGTGGCACAAGGAGTATCTGTGTCTCTCACAACTAGTTGTTCTCTTTCACACATTAGCTGTCATTCCTCACTTTTAAGATTAAATCGGAATCAGGCAACTTGACTCATCTTCTGCTTTAAAACTGGGACACAAATATAATGCAGATTTGGGGACTTCTGTCTTTTAGTGTATGATTAATAAAACACAGAGGCTCTGCTTTTGACCTCTGAGAAGACCTTCTATGGCACAGCGTTGTGCATTCATAACCTGAAAATACAAGTACATGTAACAAAAAGAAAGAAAAATAAAAAGTAATTCCTAAAGGAATGTTACTATTGCCTATGCATAAAGCTAAAGAACAGAGAAATTAAGAAGTTAATTTCGAATGTTGATGTGTCCTGCAATGATTCTATGACTTCAAATATATATATATATATATTGTCTTCTGCCTGACAAGAGCAAGCCAGCGTACACCAGCTGACAGCACCCAGCCTCTGATACAAGGGTAAGACCACCTGACTCCAAGATAAATCTACACTTTGCTTCCCCTTAGGGCATTGGAGTAAAGGGCTGGGTGAGGATGATGCAGGGGAACAAAGGAAGCAGACGTGCCCTGTGTTAGATGTCACAAAGCCCAACAGCCCATTCAAACGCCTGCCCCATGGCCTATATCCAATAGAAAGCAGAGGGCAGAATGTGTTTCCTAGTGACCAGTGGAAACAAACGTAGGACCAATAGTGGGCAGTAACCACAGTCTAGGATGAATGCACAGAGGGGTCTCTGGAACAGGGGTATCTCAAAATCTACAGGCCCTAAAGGTAGGCGAAGAAAATCTTGACTGGTTGGATCTTGGAAAGAAACCACTCATTCTTTTTTAGATAAATCTTTTTTTTTAGTCTTCCATTTTTTTAAATTTCTTTTATCTTTTAACAAGTTCTTTGGAGGATTGGAGTTTCATGTGCTTTTTTCCTTTTAATTTTCTACTCTTCTTTGTTCTTTTCCCTTTTGATTTTTTTTCTTTTCTTCCTTATCTCTCTTTTTATTTCTTACATTTTCCACATTTTGTATGTTTTTTCTTAAACTTTTTTTAATTTTATGTATTTGGTACAGAGTCTCACTATGCATCTTAGATTCCCAGTGATTCATTCTCCTGTTTCAGCTTCCCCAGCACTAGGATTACAGGCATGCACCATGACACCCTGCTTGGTGTGCCCATGGCTGGGCTGGGATTGAACCTGGACCTTTGTACTTGCCTAGGCAGTTGCTTAGATCTCTGAGCTGTCTCCGTGGCCCCATTTTGTGCATTTTTAAAATTTCTTTTAGTTTTTGAGACAGAGTCTTACTATGTACTCCAGGCTAGCCTTCAACTTTGTGTAGCCCAGGTTGGCCTCAAACTCACAGCAATCCTTCTTCCTCAGCCTCCTAAGGGCTGAGACTACAGTTGTGCACCACATGCCCACTTAAATTTTCTTGTTGATTCTTTCCTACAACTCTTAACACTGTTGATTTCTTTTCACCCCTCAACAGGAACACCTTTCCTCTCCTTCCCCACCAACTGACTTTTCAAATTTTGCTTTCTCTGTTCTCCAGTTCCCCTCCTTCTCTATCTTCACTAGTGTAAATACTAAGGCTATGAATCTTTGCTTGGCTGTCTTACTTCATGATGCTGCTGAGCACTTTTTATCTGTTGTTATTGGAGGTAAAGTTGTTGTTTTTAGTAGATATTTTTGTAATTCAGTATTTAACTTGTCTTATTGTTCATTCAATAATTATAGGTCTCATTTACATGATTAAGAGTGGTATATTATTTGTCCTTAGGGTTTTCCAACTCTCATTTTGTATTTGATGCTATAATTGATGCTGATTTTATTATTACAGCCTAAGTGACCTAGATATTGTTAATAATTGATTTCCTGAAATGCCAATACCTGAGTTACCCAGAGGTCATTAACAATACTGTGGCCATTCCTGGGAAGCTGTGCACTGGGCCAAATATTCTGCAACCTCTTGCCTCAAGTAAATAGAAATGGGTAGATCCTAGGATGGAGGCAAAGACCAAAGTTAACCAAGTTCAGAGGAAATCAAGGGAACATAGACATTAACTAAAGGGCTTTTGTACTAGGAGTAAAACTTTCCCCAACAGTCAAACTGCAAGCCTCAACATAAAAACAAATGAAAAACAACAAAAATAGAAACATGAGAAGACAAGCCAACAACATGTGTCCAAAAACTTCCAGCTGCTCAGCAGCTGTTCCAGAGGGGAGAGAAAAGCTACATCCAAATAATATGAAATAGTGTGGAGATAATAAAACAGACCAATAATGTACTTGGCAAGCTCAGAGCAGATATGAGGCATTGAGCCAAATAAAACAATTGTCTACCAAAGACACTAATGAAAAGCTAGCAGAACTAAACAGCATGTTGCAAAATATGGATGAACAACACTGAAAAAAATTTGAGTTCTTAAAAAGGCTCCAAAAAGATGGGCTAAAATGGACAGAGAAAACAGAACTGTTATTAGTGATCAATTAACAGTACCTTAAACTGGGGAGATAGTTTGCCAGTCTAAGCACCTGTTTGGCAAGTGCAATAACCTGAGTTTGATCTTTGGTACCACACGCTGTGCCAGCCCCAGGCCCCAGGAGTGTGGAGTTGGCCACCAAAACTGGGCATGGTGGCACATGCCTGGAATCTCAGCACTGGGAAGGCTAAGGTAGGAGGATCACTACAAGTCCTAACTGCATAGCGAGAGCCTGTACCACATAAATAAATGAATAAAAGATTTAGAAAAAAAGAAATACCTTAAACACAATAAAAGAACATGGAAAATAGATCCAATAGTTATTAGATGATCCAAAGAAGACTAATCTATAATTGATAGGAATTAGTGAAAATCAGATGGTAACACAAATTCAAAAAAAAAAAAAACCTGTTTACTGAAATGATAACAGGGAGAATGATGATTCCTCCTCCAATAAGGAGAAAATTTATTATACAGATAAATGATGAATAAAGAACCTCAAATAGCTGGATCAACAAAGAACCTATCCTCTACACACTGTCATCAAAATCCTGGGAATCTAACACTCAGAATCTTTTTTTTTTTTAATTCATATATATTCTTTATTTGATAAAGTGAGTTTCAGGGGATTTACAGTTTTTATCTCTAAATTAGTACATAATTGATTTGTTTTCTAATTTATGCAAATTGTACAAATTTTCCAGGGAGAATTTTATTTTATTTTTTTATTTATTTTTTTTCCATTTATTTTTATTTTAACATTCAGAATCTTAAGAGGTTAGAGAAAAGCAATGAATCACCTAAAAAGGAAATCCTATTAGAAATATAGTAGACTTTTCAACACAAACTTTAAGGTCAAGAGAGTTAATCAAAAGGCAATGACTAGCAGAATGGATCAAGAAATAAAATCTAATGAGATACTGTATTCAAGAAGCACAGTAACCCATAAAGAAACTGACAGACTAAAGCAAGAATAATGGAAAACATTATTCCAGCCAGGGAGATGGCTCAGTGGAATAAGCATTTCCCTGGTAAGTGCAAGGGCATGAGTTCAATCCCCAGTTCCACAAAAAAAAAAAAAAAAAAAAAAAAAAAAAAAAAAAAAAAAAATTATTCCACACCCCAAGAACCTTAACAACAATGCATAACTATCCTATGTTCAGACAAAGGAAACTTTAAGCCAAAACTGATCAAGAGAGGCAAAGAAGAAGGACACTACATACTGATTAAGGCAACAATCCAATAGGTAGAGATAAAGATTATTAACATATCACTAAATAATAGCACAGCAAGTTTTATTAAGCAAGTACTACTTGCAAGACATAAGACCAGAGAAGCATAAACATAATTATAGTGGGAGAACCTCAATACTCCACTATCACAAATATATCAACTAGATGAAAAGCCAACAAAGAAATATTAGTGTGTAAAAAAGCCTTTGGGCTGGGAACACAGCTCACTTGTACAGCTCTGGCCTAGCCTTTGCAAGGTCCTGGGTTCTATCCCTAGAATATCAAAATAAAATAACCTTTGAGCAAGCAGACTTAGTAGCCATCTCTAGAGTACTCCATCCAACATCAGAATACACATGGAACTTTTTCAAAAATAGACCACATACTAGCAAAAAAAAAAAAAAAGTTTAATGAAAAGAACCAAAATCATACAATTTATAGTATCAGATCATAGTGAAGTTAGCAATCAGTGATAAAAGAAAGCACTGAAATTATGCAAATGCACGGAGAGAAATAATACACTCTTAATTAACAATAGATTACAGAAGAAATTAGGATGTAGAACTAAGTAATGACACCAATGCCACATACCAGCACTTGTGGGACACAATGAAAGTAGTCTAAACTTTACAGACAAGAATGTCCACATTATGAAAACAAAAAGCACAAATAAGTACCCTACTGATGCTCTCAAGGTCCTAAAGCTAGTACAAGGAAGTAAATTAAAGCAGAAGTCAATGAAGTTGAGAGGAAAAAGCAATATAAAGAATTAATGAATCAAACAGTTGTTTCCTAAGCTAAACAAACCGTTAACCAATCTAACCAAAAACAAGCAAGAAAAGACCCAAATTAGTGGAATTAGAAATTAAAAATGTGACGTCATAATGGATAAAGTCGACAATTTCACCAGCTTTACTCCAAGAAACCAAAGAATTCCAAAGACATGGATAGATTCCTACATAAATACACAATGTCAAACTGACCCACAAATATTTAAAAACTCTGAATTATCCAATAAACAGCAGTGAAATTGAAGCAGTAATTTTAAAAAATACTGATCAACTGAGAAAATCTCAGGTCTACAAAAAACTTTAGTGAAGTCCTAACAACAGCACCCCTCAAGCTTTTTAGCAAAACCTCACAGAGAAAGAGTGTTGCCAAAGACATTCCCGAAACAACCATTACCTTCATTCCAAAACCAGAGAGGGATCCAACCAAAGAAAGATCACAGACCAATCTCTTTAATGATTATGGATATAAAATTATTATCATAATACACAGATCAGTTTAGAGTGAAAATAGATGGAGTTGTGCAGATCATGATGTTATGACATTAGGGGGGGCAGGACAGGGGTGGAATAGAGAAGGGGAGGTGAGTGTTGCTCCATATTCAGTTCACCTCACTAGTATCCAATTGCCTATGATATAAAAGGACACACTGTCACTTTGTATGAAGCAAAAATTGCCAACACTCCTCATTGTTAAAATAAATTAAAAATCTGTTATGCAGAGATAAAAGACCATAATAAAATAACAAGTAGTAAAGTAATTATAGTAAAGGAAGCATAAAGTATTATGGAGGCTTAAATGATTGCAAGCTTATTTTTATATGGAAAAAACTGGGAATTATTTTATGAATTTTTGGTTTAGCAATGAGCTTTTAAGATAGAAAATGCTGGCAGAAAAATGCATAAGTAATAGCATTCTAAAAATATGAAACAGGGCTGGCCAAAGAAATCAGCAGACTAAAATGCCTGCAAGCAGGGCCTGTCCTGCCGCCCCACCCCCAGGGTGCACTGAGATGGTGACTAATACTGGGCGTGGTGGTGTGCACCTGTCATCCCAGCTCTTGGGAGGCTGTAAACAGGAGAATTATTGCAAGTCTGATCTAGTAGTGAGACCCTGAATACCCTGTAGACCCTTCCCTAAAATACAAAAATAAAATAAAAATAAGAATATGAAATAAAACAATCTAAAGAAAGAAGAAGTAGTGAGCTGGTACTGAGTTAGTAGCATAATGTTCCTGGAGAAGTTTAGGAATGAAGTGGAAGATACAGGCTATGGATATATTGAGAAAAGCTTAAACGTGAGAGACAGAAAAGTTGGTGTCTAAGGAAGTGAAATAGTAAATTCGTTGCTTAAATTTGAATATAAATCAAGTGAATAAGTAACCTTGGTTTGAGCAGCTGCAGATACATGAAAGCACATCTGCCTACTTCTCTGACACTAAGGTGCCCACACTCCCCAGGCTCTTTTGAAGGAAAAGCAAACTATAAATTTGCCAGGAACAAATGCAAACTAAAAAGACTTAGTTTACCCTAATTATTCTAATAATTACAATGTACAAATACATTCTCAGGAAATAAATACATAAAGATCTGTGCATAAAAAAAGATTGTGCAATGGGTTATCTACTTCTTTTAAAAATATGAGTTGGTCAAATCAAAACAAAAGGTGTATAGTCTATAGGAAAACTATAGATTAGAAAATGAAAGCATAAAATAATATAGA
Organism: Ctenomys sociabilis; assembly: GCA_004027165.1. Taxonomy (NCBI): domain Eukaryota; kingdom Metazoa; phylum Chordata; class Mammalia; order Rodentia; family Ctenomyidae; genus Ctenomys; species Ctenomys sociabilis. Next base: position 18,540 of record PVKA01039683.1, read on the forward strand.
CCATGAAGACACCAACTAAAAAAGGGAGTGAGTGTGGTGATACTGTTATCAGACAAAATAGATTAAGGCAAAAAATATAACCAGAAGGCTGCGGAGAGAGCTAAGTGGCATAAGGTCCAAAGTTCAATCCCCAGTACCACAGTCTCACACAAACACACACACACACACACACACACACACACACACAGAGCAAAAGAAGAACATTTACAATGACAAAAATCAAGGAGCTGCAACATTTATAAATACATGTATACCTAATAAAATATATCCCCCTAAATAAATGCAAAAAATGACATAAAACTGGAAATAATTAGTCCAATGGTAACAGTTGTTTAATGCCACAGTTTCAATAGCAAATATGATAATTAGACAAATTAACAAGAAATACTAGCATAAGCCAGCTAGACCTTGGTAGGTATCTACTGAAAATCCTATACAACAAAAGCAGAATGCATATTCTTCTCCACTGTACATGGAATATTCTCCATGATAGGTAATAGAAATAGTTTAATAAATTTAAAAGAATTTGGTAAGCCATAAAATGAATCTCAGCACATTTAAAAGATTAGCCTCATCAAAGTTGGCTCTACTGGGCTATGATTATGGTTTGGTGTTGCAGCACTTACCTGGTGTACACAAAACTTTGGGTTTGATCCTTAACACTGAAAATAAATCAAATTTTGCTGTCCAGTAACAACAGAATGAAATTAAAACCAATCAAAGAAAAATATAGGAAATTAACAAATATGTAGAAAAGAAACAATGTACTACTA
>PVKA01039684.1:0-19305 GCA_004027165.1 Ctenomys sociabilis
GGTATGTTGGTGGCAGTTTGATAGGGATTGCATTAAATCTGTACAGCAATTTTGGGAGTATGGCCATCTTCACGATGTTGGTTCTTCCTATGCAGGAGCATGGAATATCTTTCCATTTTCTGAAATCCTCTATAATCTCTTTTGTTAGGGTGTTGTAATTTTTTGTGAAAAGATCTTTGACTTCCTTGGTGAAGTGAATCCTAAGGTATTTCATTTTCCGTGGTGCTATTGTAAAAGGTATTTTTCTATTGTTTCCCTTTCAGTGTGCTTGTTATCTGTGTAGAGGAATGCTATTGACTTTTGAGTACTGATTTTGTATCCTGCTATGCTACTGAATTTCTCTATCAGTTCTAGTAGTTTCTTGGTGGAATTTTTGGGGTCTTCCAAGTAAAGTATCATGTCGTCTGCAAATAGTGATAATTTAACTTCTTCTTTACCTATTCTTATTCCCTTTATTTCTCCCTCTTTCCTAGTGGCTGTTGCTAAGGATTGCAAGACTATATTGAATAGGAGGGGTGATAGAGGACATCCTTGTCTTATACCTGACTTAAGAGTAAAAGATTTCAGTTTTTCCCCATTTAGGATTATATGAGCTTTTGAGTTGTCAGAGATGGCTTTTATCAAGTTAAGATAGAGTCCATCTCTTCCAATTTTATGTAGGACTTTGTGCATGAATGAGTGTTGGACTTTGTCAAATGCTTTCTCTGCATCAGTTGAGATGATCATGTGGTATGTAGATTTCAGTGTATTAATATAGTATATTACATTTACAGATTTTTGAGTATGAACCATCCTTGCATCTCTGGGAGGAATCCTACCTGGTCTTGGTGTAGGATCTTCTTTTTTTTTTTGGTGTTTTTGAGCAAGGTCACACTATGCAGTTCATGTTGGCCTTAAGCTCATTTTGTAGCTCAGGCTGGGCTCGAACTCACAGCAATCTTCCTGCCTCAGCCTCCCTAGTGCTGGGATTATAGCCATGCGCCACCATGCCTGGCCTGTATGATGTTCTTGATGATTTGTTCTATTGTATTCGTTAAGATTTTGTTGAGTATTTTTGCATCTGTGTTCATGAAGGAGACTGGCCTGTAGTTTTCCTTTTTAGTTGTGTCTTTCTCTGGTTTTGGAATCAGTGTAATACTTGCCTCCAGAAATGATTTTGTGAGGACTGCTTCCTTTTCGATTTCATTGCAGTTTGATGAGTGTAGGGATTATATTTTCCATAAAGTTCTTGTAGAATTCAGCTATGAATCCATCAGGACCTGGACTTTCCTTTGTCGGTAGGCTTTTTATTATGTTTTGTATTTCGTTGGCTGTTATTGGCTTATTGAGAGTTCTTAAATCTTCTTGGTTCAGTTTTGGTAATTTGTACCTTTTGAGGAATCTGTGCATTTGTTCTGTATCTTCTATTCTGTGAATGTAAAGATTCTTGAAGTAGCTATTGATAATCTTCTGAATTTCTGCTGTTTCTGTGGTGATTTCACCCTTTTCATCCCTTATTGCATGTAGTTGAATTTTTTTCTTTCCTATTTTTGATGAGGTTGGCAAGAGGCTTATCAACTTTATTTAGTTTTTCAAAGAACCAACTTTTTGATTTGTGGATTCCTTGAACTGTTTTCTTCATCTGAATTGAATTAATTTCTGCTCTAATCTTTATGATTTCTTTCTATCTTTGCACTGTGGGTTTCATTTGTTCTTCTTTTTCTAGATGTTGGAGGTACAACATTAGGGTGTTTATTTGTTCCCATTCTGTTTTCCTAATGTGTGAGTTCATAGCTATGATTTTCCCTCTAAGAACTGCTTTCATCACATTCCATAAATTCCTGTAAGTTGTGCTTGAGTTTTCATTGAATTGTAGATATTGTTGAATTTCTTGTTTAATTTCTTCTGTGACCCATTGATTGTAGGGTGTTGTTTAATTTCCATGTGTTTAGCAGGTTTTTCTGGCGTCTTTTGTTGTTTAGTTCCAGTTTGATTGCACTGTGGTCAGATAATATGCATGGGGTAATTTTTGTTTTCTTGCATATACTTACGCATGATCTCTGGATTAGTATGTGGTCTATTTTGGAAAATGACTTGTGTGCAGCTGAAAAAAATGTGTATTCAGCTGTGGTTGGGTGGCATGCTCTGTATATGTCCACCAGATCCATTTGTTCCAAGCTCTAGTTCAGTTTTGCTACTTCCTTGCCAATTTATTCTCTGGTTCATCTATCTTTTTGAGATAAGGGGGTGTTCAGGTTTCCTCTTAATATTGTGATCTTAGATATTAGGTTTTTAATGTCCATTAAGATATGTCTTACATAGGTGGGTGCTCCTCTGTTTGGTGCATAGGTATTTATGAGTGGTACCTCCTGCTCTTGAGTTTTTCCCCTGAATAATATGTAGTGACCTTCTTTCTGTCATTTGACCATTTTTTGGCTTGACGTTGAGACCGTCTGAGAATAGAATTGCTACTCCTGCTTTTTTCTGAGGTGCTTGGGCATGTAGTATTGTTTTCTATCCTTTGACTTTGAGCCTATGAATGTCCTTTTGAGTTAAGTGTGTTTCTTATATACAGCATATTGTTGGATTTTGTTTCCTAGTCCACTGTGCTAGTCTATTTGTCTTAGTTGTTGAATTGAGTCCATTTACATTGATGATTATAATTGAAATGTGTTGACTTATGTTTGTCATGATGTGAACCTGATGTTGTTTACTCCTTTGTATCCTGTGTTTAATTATCTGTGTTGTTTAGTGGGTTTCTTTCATTCTCATGGTGTTCTGGTCATTGTGGTCTCTCTCTAGAACATCTTTCAATATTCTGTATAGGGATGGCTTTGTCATCATGAAATTCTTTAGTTGTTCTTTTTCGTGGAAGTATTTCACTTCTCCATCAAATCTGAAAGAGAGTTTGGCAGAGTATAAAATTCTGGGCTGGAATTTATTTTCATAAAGGACTTGAAATATTCTTTTCCGTGCTCTTCTTGCCTTCATGGTTTGTGTAGAGAAGTCGGCTGTAATTCTGATGGGTTTTCCTTTGAATGTGATCTGCTTCTTCTCTCTAGCAGCTTTCAGTATTTGATTCTTGTGTTGGATATCTGGGATCTTGAGTATTATATGTCTCGTTGTGTGTTTAGTTGGGTTGAAGTTATTTGGTTTTGTGTATGTTTCAGTTCCCTGAATGTCAGATTATTGTCCCATATTTGGGAAGTTTTCTCCTATTATTTCTGCCCATATTATTTTTATGCCATTTGTATTCACTCCTTCATTCTCACTGATGCCAATTAATTTCACCTTGTTCATTCTGGCATCATCTTGCAGGTGATGCATTATTTTTTCTTGCATTCTCGTTTTTTTTTTTTTTTTTTTTTTTTTTTTTTTTTTTTTTTTTTTTTTTTTTTTTTTTTTTTTTTTTTTTTTTTTTTTTTTTTTTTTTTTTTTTTTTTTTTTTTTTTTTTTTTTTTTTTTTTTTAAGAACCGGGGATTGAACTCAGGCCCTTGCTCTTGCCAGGGAAGTGCTTATTCCACTGAGCCATCTCCCCGGCCCCTTGCATTCTCGTTTTTAAGAGATCCTTTCTTACCTTTTCACTAGCTGCTCCAGAATCTTCAAGATCTGAAACTCTGTCTTCGCTTTCACTCAGACGGTTTTGTAGACACGTGATTGATATTTTTAGTTCTTCTATATCTCTTTGACTGTATTTCATGTGTTCTATTTCTTTTCTGTAGTGCTCATTCAAGCAATCTGTCATATTTCTGATCTCCTCAATTTTTTTTATCCATGTCTTCTTTAGAGGTAGTTATTAATCCTTTTTCTGCAGAGTTTCTTCCAAGTTGGGTTTTCTCTGTATATTTCCAGACTTGATTTTGTATTACTGATGCTATGATTTCAAAGAATTCTTTTTTTTCAAAGAATTCTTTTTTGATTTCAGAAATTATTTGTTCTGTGAGTTCCTCATGACCTTTCTGCTGTTGTTTGTTTTCTTAGATGCTGTTAATTCATACATTTCATCTGGAATACTGCTCTCTGCACTTGTTCTGGATGGGCATTGGTTTCCCCCAGATATTTCTGGATTTGATTCTTTATTTCAGGTGCCATGTATTCAGATATTTCTTTTTTTATTTCAGGGATTAATTCTGGTCTGCTTTCCTCAATACCTTTCTGGTGTTGTTCCTTTGCTTCCATATCTGTTAATTCATTCATTTCAGCTGAGCTAGTATCCTCTGCACTGACTGGTGGACTCATGGCCTGAGATTGCATTTTTCTCCTTGACTTTGTCATTTTGTATGGCACTGACCTTTGGCATTTGGTGTAGAGCTTTGGTGCATCTATAACGTTAGGGTGTAATGAGATTTGGGTGCCAGTCTATTATGTTTGAGATTATCCAGTTATGCCTGTTCTGGATGTAGCTGCTGTGTTCAGTTACTTTTTGTTGCAGCTCCTGTGGTTCCCCTCTGTTGGTTCCCTGGTAATGCGACCATGAACCAAACTGGGATGCAGAGTGAGTAGTGAAAATTCCCACTATCTTTGCTGCCTTGGGGTGAGGATATGGAAAGTTGCCGGATTTTGCCCTTGTGTCTCAGGCTGTCTCTCTCTAAGTGGGCAGGCGTGGGCTTTGTTGGGTCTTTGGTCGAGGTGTGTTGGGTCTGGTGCCCCATGGTGAAATTGACGGGGATCGCTGGGAAAGTTCCCTGAGGTAGGCCTGGAGCCCTTATTCACCAGCTGAGCTGTGCTGGGTCTGGGGACCCGGGGTGGAACTAGGGATCGCTGGGAAATGTCCCTCCGGTGTGGTGGGCCTGGAGCCCTCACTCACCGTCCGAGCTGTGCTGGGTCTGGGGCCCTGGGTTGCAATTGGGGATCCAAGACTTTATTTTTGAAAAGCTCAAAAAATTTTAGCTATACGGTTATGGAAAAAAGATGTAACTAAAATTAATAATGAAAGTGGGGACACTAGAACATATTTTAAAGAAGACCAAATACAAAAAGTACTGCGAACAACCATGTGCTGACAAATTACATAACCTTGATCATTGGTAGTGAACCTATCTATGCCATGCTTGCTGCAGCCAGCTATTCTTATTGAAAGCTCTAAAAGTTTTGCCATTGCTGATGCAAATCTCATGGACAAATTTCTGAAAACACCCAAACTACAAGGCTGAATTACAAAGAAATGGGAAATCTGAACACATCTGTAGCTTGTAAGCAGATGAAATCAGTAATCAGACACCTCCCAACAAATAAAAGCTTGTGATCAGATGGCATCCTAGGTGAATCTTACCTTTCTTTTCAAGAAGAATCAACACCAGTCCTGCTACAGATTCTTCCAAATAATTGAAGAAGAGTGAACAATTTTAATTTCATTGTATGAGATGAGCATTACCCTGATATGAAAGCCAGACAATGACACTATGATACAGTAAAACAGCACTGGCCAGTACCCTGATGATACCAATACAAAATGCTCATAAATACTTGAAAATTAAATTCAACAACACAGGCTGGCCAAATAGCCCAGTGGATTAAAATGCTTGCTTAGGCAGACACAGGGGACGGGGATTTGATTCTGGGCATACCATTCCACCCCTGCCCCTGAGGTACTCTGAGAGGGTGACTGAGACTGGGCGTGCTGTCACATGCCTGTACTCCCTGTGCTTGGGAGACTGAAAACAGGAGGATCACTGCAAGTCTGATTAATGTAGTGAGACCCTGTAGACTCTGTACTGAATACATTAAAAAATAAATAAGTAGGGGCCAGGGAGATGGCTCAGTGGAATAAGTGCTTCCCTGGCAAGCACAAAGGCCTGAGTTCAATCCCTAGTTCTTCCAAAGGAAAAAAAAAATTAATCAAACTGTGAGCCAAATAAACCTTTCCTTCTCTGATGCATTTCACTGAAGATAAGACTGGGTCATACAGAAAAAATAAATAAGTAAATTAACAACACATTGAAAGGCTTGCACATCATGACTAAGTAGGTTTTGTGTTTTGTTGGAATGTCAGAGTAGTTTGAGATAGAAAAATCAATAAACATGATACTCCATATAAACAGTATGGTGGGGAAAGACCTCATCCTGGAGAAAGCATCCAACAGAACTTAGATAAGTGAACAAAAAGCAAATGTAAAAGGACAAGTTAGCCTATGAGGTGATTTCAGGAGTATTATTTATAATAGTCAAGAGTTGAACCATCCTAAATGTCTGTCTGAAGAGGAATAGATAAAAAAAATAATATGGGTATGGTGTATTAATCCTAAAAAAGAACAAGATAGTCAAATATGGTAGCACATGCTTGTAATCCTGGAACTCTGGGAGACTGAGACAACAGAATTTGCATGTTTAAGCCCAGCCCTAGCAACTTAGACCTTGTCAACAAAGTAGAGGAGTGGGTATAGTTCTACAGTGAAGGCCCTGTATTCCAACCCAAGCACCTCCCACGCGAAAGTGATCCTGTCACATGTGAGTACATGCATAAATCTTGATGCTGTTCTGCTAAGTGAAATAAACTAGTAATAGAAAATAGTCAACAAAAGATAAATAACTACACTTTTATGAGTTATCTAAAGTTGTGAAATGCATAGAAACAGTAGACGAGTAGGCTCTGAGGAAACAATAGAGAATTACTTTTTTTTTGTTTGTTTGTATTTTGGGGAAGGGCCTACAGGGTGTTCAAACAGGACTGGACTAGTGATGCACCTGTTTATAGCCGCCCAAGAGCTGGGATTATAGGAGCACACCATCATGCCCAATCTCAGTTGTTGTCTCAGGGTGCCCCGGGGGTAGGGCTGGCACAGTAGGCCTAGGAGATTGGACAACTGAACAACTGGCCCCTGTGCCTGCTTGCAGATGCTTTAATCTGCTGAGCTGTTTGGCCAGCCATGGGAGCTATTGTTAATTGGGTTTAGAACCCTCATTGTTTTGAATGGCTATCAAAAACATTTTTCTTTTGAAGTTTGGAAGACATTTCTGGAAACACAGTTGCTTTAGAAGATATCAAATGATGAAAATGAGTTCCAGCAAGAAAGCAAATATATCAGTTTATTTCTTTTTATTGTTCTTACTGTTAACTGATTACTAAAATCTTCTGAGTTTTACCTCATTATCTTTTCCATAGCATTTTTATGCAGTAATTTGATTGTTACTTAGTGGAGCATTTAATATTCCATATAGAGTGGAACCTAGATGAATCATTCACCTATTCCACAAACATTCCTACATGGCCACTGTTATAAATGAGTATATACCAATTGAGTACAGCCAGTCTGAAATACTTGGGACCAGAAGTGTTTTTACTTTGGACTGTAGAATGTTTGCATATTCATAATGAGGCATCTTGAAGATGGGACCAAAGTCTAAATATAGAATTTATGTTTCATATACATCTTATTCATGAGCTTGAAAGTAATTTATGCAATATTTTTAGTGTATTTTGCCTGAATGTGGTCAAGTATGGAATTTTCCATTCATAGGATCATGTTGGTGCTCAAATGCTTTCATATTTTGGGGTCTTAATCTCAGCAGTCATTAACTTTGCTTTAGAGTTCCAATTCTGTAATTTTAAATTTGGAAATGGTTGGCGAAGACAATTGCACAAGCATGTGTATGTACTTAATAGCACTGGGCTCTGTCCTTAAAACTGATGAAGATTGTCAAGTTAATGTTTGTGTATTTAATCATAATTTAAACTAAAAAATTAAAAAGACATATTAGCATTATTAGGGATAAAAGAAGAGGCTCAATAGTGATCTTACATTTGTTAAGAATATAAGAGAAGATTTGCAACAAGTGATGTCAGTGACATCATGATGAAATGGATATAGTATTTGAAAGACTAAAAAAGTCAATACTGATCCAAAAAAAGTATCTGAGTAGCTCCTTAAATGACAAAAAAATTGAATTTTAAATTGTATCTATTAGAATATAAAAAGGTTATATCATTAAAATGTGGGGTTTATTCCATGAAATTTGAGGTTATCATTTGAAAATTTATATATTATATCATATAAAGTATTTAGGAAAGTACATGATTATCTCACTAGATACAGAAAAACATGTAACACTTATCCATGGTAAAATCTTGCAAGTTGGAAATGCAAGTGCTTCCTTCGTCTGAGTTATGGAGCATTAAAAAATAAAGTATTGAAAAAGCAAAGAGTATTTCACCTTCTTGATTTTGAGACTTAAAGTCACAATAATGAAGACAGCAGTATCAATGAAAGGATAGGTAGAAAATATAGAGAACAGAAATTCCAGAACTAGCCCACATTGTATCTCATGAATTGATTTTTCATAAAAATGGCAATGACATTAGTGAGGGGAACTCTTTTCATCAGAATGCCCGAACAAGTTGATAGCCACATGGGAAAAAATCTAAATGGTTTATAGACCTCAATGAAAAGGCTAAAGCAGTAGAATTTACAGAAAGAAAATCTTATTTATGACTTTGGATTAGGCAGAATTCTGTAATAGATTATAAACTACAAAGCAATGAGGGGAAAAAAAACTGGACTATCAATATTGTTTAGGCTTAGATCTGGAGTGTCCTCCAATACTGGATTATGGGAGTGCTTGACTCTGAAGTGGACTTGTGTACAGATAAGTTCTAGCCAAGTGTGCTGCTCGGAGGTGGGGTGGTCAAGAGTAGGTTGCTGGGGGCATGGCCTGCAGGTATGCATGCTCCTCCCTGGCTGGTCCCCTTCCTGGCTGTCATAAGGCAAGCAGCTTTCTACCTTCCTTTTGCCCTGGAGCCAGCATAGAGACTGGCTTCTCCAAACACCATGAGCTGAGCCAAAATAAACTTCTCTATATTGAAGTTGTAGGTATCAAGTTTTGTGTCTCAGCAATAAGGAAGGTGAGTAAGACAAAGACTTTGTTTTCTTTGAAAGACAACATTTGAAAAACTAGTTGGCAAGGTACAGAATGGGTTAAAACATACTCATTATATATGCCTTAGAATTTGCAAAGAATGTTTGAAACTCAAGGTAGAAAGCAACACAATTACCATCTAATAGAGTTTATAGACACTTCTCAAAGGAAAGTGTATAAATGACTAATTCCACAGAACATATGTGGAAAGATGTCATTCTCTATCAAGGAAATACAAATTCTGAAGCACAGTGTGTTGCTCTATGTCCTTAGCTACAAAAGCTGGAATTTTCTTTCCGTGTCGTGTCACAGTGCCGTGTCACAGTTTACCTTCTTTTTGTGGCCTTTCCACATGGTCCTTTCATGTGGTCTCTCCTCTCCAGCAGGGAAGCTAGACTCCTATATAGTTGCTTAGGGCTTATAAATGTATAAAAGAGACAGCTTCCAGGCCATCTTAGATTTTGACTGGCAAACTGTCAGTTTGTTTGTAGTTTATTAAATACAATAAGCCACAAACCTAGCCTGGAGATGGTATAGAAGGGAACCCTTGTAAGAATATAAAAATTAAACATAGGATATTGGCCCATCTTTAGATATTAATTACCACATCGCCCTAATACACAGTTAAAAGCATATCATGAGTTAGTTCCTACGTCCAAATCAAGTCTGATCTTAGTCCCAAAAGAAGAACTAAGATTACAGAGATATGGAATTGTGTGTGTGAGAATAGTGTTGTGTAACTCAAAATCAGTGTTGTGAAACTTGAAATGAGAATATAATATGACATAACCACTTTGAAAAATAGTTGGAAAATTTCTCATAAATTTTAAGATCATCACATAGCTTGGCAATTCTGTTCTTACAATTTTAGTCAAATGAATGCATCTGTCTATATAAATACTTGAATGTTCATTAGCAGCTTTACCCATAATAGCCAAAATGTGTAAACAATCTGAATGTCCCACCAATACTTGAATAGAAAAACACACCTACACTAAATATAAAAAAAAAGTGGACCTAAGAATTTAGACTGGGCGTGGTGGCATGCACCTGTAATTCCAGCACTTGGGAGGCTGAAAACAGAAGGATCATTACAAGTCCAGTCTGCATAGTAAGACCTGGTAGACTCTGTACTAAACAAACAAACAAACAAACAAACAAACAAATAAATGGACAAAGAAAAACAGACCTAGTTTATCCATATAATGGGATACTTTTAAGCAAGAAACATGACATTTGGATATACAGTATAATGTGGATAAATCTCAAAAACCATCTCAGTGAGAGAAGACAGACATAAAAGTTTATATGTTTACTTCCATATAGATGAGATTCTGACAATAATGGTTGTCTGGGAGTAGGGAGGAAGTAGTTCGGGTTTAAATAGTATCTTAGTTTTTTTTTCTCCTTGCTGATACAAAATACCTGACACCAAAAATTAAGAAAGGAAAGGTTTATTTAGCTCAGTTTGTGGAGGTTTTAGGCCATTCTCAGCAGGCTCCAAGGGAAGGTGGTGCAGCAGAGGGGCAACCATTCGTGAAGGCAGAAGATAGCAAAAGCAACAAGAGTGAAAAAGGGGAGGAACAAGCCTTTTTCCTCCCTACCAGTGTATGCAGGCTGCCTACCTTCAGCTGGGTGGAGCTCTCACATCCTCAGCCCTAGCACTGGACAGTGAACCCACCACAACCTCTAGTTTCAGTTGCCTGTGAACACCCATTCCCCATGGCCAAATGAGGCTTTGGGAAATGTTCAGATGCAAACCGTAACAAATGGGCTCTGGGAATGTTTGGAAAGTGATGGAAAGCATCTGTGTATTCATTGTGATGGTTCTATGGGAATATGGTTTGATTAGGCTCTCCATTTGCAGTGGGTATGGATTTTTTTTCTGTCTCTTTAAAAAGCAGTAGATGCTTGCAGTGCAGCCATAATATTCATTGTGGGAGTCCAGACATGTACACAAAATAACTTGATTTTTTTCTCCCCTTCCCCTCCTTCCATCTCTTGGTCAACTTCTCTTTAGAGGGCATAGTTCTATTGTACAAAACGTAGGCCTCAATAAACTTGCTGGAAATCAGGTAGGGGTATCTATGAGGTCTCCTTGAAGTGTCTTCCTGTAGCCTGAAGGCTGTGAACAAAGAAACACCTTTCATTGCAGCCAACAAACAGCAGTGAGAAAGGGTGGAAAATTGCAATAAACTTTTCCGTTCAAAAGGCAGGTAGCCTGAGACGCTCATGTTAGTGACTATAGCAAAGCTGAGTGCATCCAGATACGTGTTCCCTGACTCCTGATGGGGTGGTTGCTGCTCCTGGGCCCCATCCTTCTGGCTCTTGGCTTCTCTGTCTGAGTTGTTCTTTTACCTTAAGAAGTAATTGGCTTTAAACTGTGCAGTTTTCTCAGCCTGCTTCTTATTTGTTAGAGTTTGGAGAGCCAAATGCTATTCTTCAGTTTGAACTCTGTCTCTCAAATGAAACTAGCATAATTCCTTTAAAATTTTCTGGCCTTTTGTGCTTTAAATTATAATCCACTTCTTTAGACAGATACCATATTAAAAGTTTCCTTGATATATTTTTTCTGTTTTGTTACAATAATCAAGGTGCTGCAAATAATACCTAACACTCTTAGAAGTCTTTCTATCTGTCAGAAAAATTTTAAGAAGCATACCTCAAAAATGCTTAGAAGTCCTTGCTGATAAGATCTTTGAGGCACTAGGCAGACTCTTTGTGAGGTCTTAATGAGGAGCTTATAAATGTATTCTTGAGATTTTTGAATCCACGTTTTACTGGCAAAACCTTGAATTTGATTTTTGCCCTTGGATTGTTTTTTCCATCAGTTTTTTCCTGGCATAAGCAAGTGAAAATGAAAAAACAGTTTGTTTTTCAGCCTTACATGTTCTGCCTTAGAAATTCATCTTTTAGAGCATGCTTGAAATCTGAACCTTTCCTTCTGGCTTCCTTTCTATTTCTACCTTTTCAGCCACAGATAAAATAAACCATTTGACATTTCGATGTTTTACCTGGAATTCTCTTTAGACAATTTTATACAAATTCATTAAGTGTGTTTTCAGTTTTCCACATTACTGCAGGCAGCTTTGCTGCCAGCTTTCCTTCTCGACGTTGTATGGGCTGCGTTTTGTTCAGCTTCAGCTGTTATTTCCCTCTGTATTCTACAGTTCTCATAGTCTCCCTGAGGTCCAGAGCCTCTGCTGACCGTCTGTTGTAACATGAAACTATATAACAGTAACTTTACTGTTGATGAATACCTCATTTCTAGGAACCTGTTTGTTTTACTTATTTGTTTATTATTGTATAACAAACCATTGTAACTTAGCAACCAAATGGCAGTGATTTTATTATTTGATTTGTCTATAGTTTGACTGGAACTGACTGGTCAGTTCTTCTCATTTGGGTTGACTTATATTCATCTAGAACTTGACTGGACCATTGAACAAAACTCACTTGTCCACCTGGTACCCTGGGGTGGGGATGGCTGCTTAGCTACGAAAGCTGGAATTCTCCTTCCATGTAGTATCACAGTTTTCCTTCTCTTTGTGACCTTTCCATATGGCCCTTTCATGTGGTCTCTCTTCTCCAGCAGGGAAGCTAGACTCCTATGTAGTTGCTTAGGGCTTACAGATGTGTAAAAGAGACTGCTTTCAGGCCATCTTAGACTTTGACCTGGCAAACTGTCAGTTTGTTTGCAGTTTATTAAATAAAGTAAGCCACAAACCTAGCCTGGAGATGATATAGAAGGGAACCCTTGTAAGAATATAAAAATTAGATGTAAGATATTGGGCCTATCTTTAGATATTAATTATCACATAGCCCTAATACACAGATAAAAGCGCATCATTAGTTAATTTCCAAGCCGTCTGTGCTTCAGGCTGTGCCTTGAGGCTGTGCCTGTGCCCTTTGCCTTTCTCCACAGATGCAGCTTCTACTAAGCTATCACCAAGAGAAGTGCTCACAGATCTTATCTTCATCTTCCTCTCAAGAGTAGAGAACTCCATGGCTGCCGCCGGTTTCCAGAAGAGTTTCTGCTGGGGACTCCTTGCCTCCTGTCTCTTTGTTTCTGGCCCCAGAGGCTGAGAGAGCATCAGTTTTCTACCCTTTGCAATGCATTTTTGTCCTGCATTGAAGTGATGTATGGAGATAATGCTTATGGCTCTTGTGTGGTGCAACTTGGTTGGCATTGTCAGAGCTGTTTCTTTATGGTATCCTCAGCTTCTGTTTTATGTTCTCCTTCTAAACTTTGTATTACATTTTGTGTTTGAGATTTTAAGTGTATATAATTATTTTATGCTTTCATTTTTTAATTTTAATTGTTTATTGGAACAATTTAAACATATGTAATAATCATTTTCATCATAGGAAATTTGTACCTGTACATGATCCATCTTAATTTTTTTTCTCATTCCCCTCCCCTCCCTTGAGCCCCTCTTCCTCTCATTTATCTAAGCTTCAGCTCCATTTTATCCTCCTTTTTCCATTTATCCCACTTTCTTACTTTCTTTCCTCATGCTGCCCCAATTTTCTTTCTCATTGGAACATTTTCTTCCCATTTTCCAATATCTCTTGTGCATCTTGGGCCTTATTTATATGTTTCTTTTCTCAAACCATAGAATCAATGTGATATTTACATGTATATCCAATTTATTTCACTTGCGTGTATGGTCTTAGGGTACCCCCCATTTACCTAGAAATTTCTTGTTTATCCTTCTTTAAGGCTGAGTAGTACTTCATTGTATAAAATACCCCATGTCTTTATCTATTTATCAGTTGATGGTTATTTGGGCTATTTTCAATATTTCACTATTACAATCTGTGCTGCTATAAACATGGTGATATGGTTTGTGCCTAGGTGTTCCCCCAAAGCCTTATGCAATCATGAGGCAGCTTCTAGCATTTGTGAATAATTCATGATCCAGTGTAGGGATTATGGGTGTGAATACTACACCTTCCCTAGGGTGGGTAATCCGCATGTAATATAAGGAAGGGAGAGAGGCTTGCTAGCTACCCCAGCTGTTGTTCCTCTGCTCTTTGCTTTTTGCTGTTTTCTTGCCACAATGAACTGCTGCCCTCTGCCATGTGCCACTGGGCGTTGGAGCTAGAAAGTATGCACTGAAACCTCTACAAACTGTGAGCTAAACAACCTTTCCTTCCTTAATTCTAGGTGTTGGGTATTTTGTCTGGGCAACAAGGAAAAAGTAACTGAGACACATGGCCACTCATATATCACCATGGTACGATGCTTATAATTCTTTTGGCCAGATACCAAGAAGGGGAATAGCTGCATCAAATGGGACCTCTAGTTCTAATTTTTTTTGGCAGAACCAGGGATTGAACTCAGTCCCTTGTGATTGCCAGGGAAGAGCTTATTCCACTGAGCCATCTCCTGAGCCTCTCTAGTTCTAGTTTTTTGAGGACTCTCCACACTGATTTTCACAGTGGTTGCACCAGTCTACACTCCCACCAACAGTGGAGAAGGGTTCCTTTTTCCCTAGAGCCCCATTAACATTTGTTATTGATTGATGTCTTTTTTATTTATTTATTTTTTATTTTATTGAAGTACAAATATGAATCAGACAGTTTCAAGACAACAAGACAGATTCGATAAATTTATACATTGCAAACTTTTCATAATGTTTTGGTATCGTACAAGGTGCATACATAATATTATATTTACAAATATTATTTTAGCAGATGTCTCTTATCAGTAAATTAAGAGTGTAGCTGCTTACTTATCTTATTTTTTACACCTGAATTATATAGAAAATTCAATAATTATTTTCCTAGTGGATGACCATAGTACTAGAAGCCGACATAATATCCTGTCCAACCACCATTAGTGCAGATCTTGCCTCTCATAGGATTATGTAGAACAGTGTTATCTATCCCAACTGTACTGTCTATACACACACATCATGATTTTTTCTTTCTATACCCCTTCCTTTGTCTACACCTGTTAAAGGTAGGCACTTCATTGTCATTCAATTAAATTACATGCTTGAACTTGACAACACAATCCAACACAGTCCAGTATTCCACAACAATAGTGAGTTATTTAAAGTAGTTGTTGACCATAGCCATTTACAGCTCAGCTTAATATTATGGCCCCGCGATGTATACTTCATTTTTATACTTTTCTGCTGGATGATTAAGACCTAGATAGAGAAAGACTTACATACCAACACATATACTTTATATTGCTTATGTGGTCAGTGAAGTCCTCTCAGGGTTTATCTTGTAGTCCTGTACATTATTCTGTAGATCCTTTGTTTGTGTCATCCATGTGGATAAGTCACGGCCAATGCTTGACAAGTTTGCTCTCTGTGAGAGCTTGAGAGAAAGTTTTCTCTTCATGTGACTCTCCCCAGGCACACTATAGAACTTCAATCTCTTTCCTCTGTGGCTCCATAATCTCCTTGTTCAGAAAATTTGGAGCTCACCTGAGTTTCATGATGTTGCAGTACAGGTTCTCCTATGTCCTGAGTCTTCATTGACCTTGAAAGGCTAGGGCCAAAATGTTGGCTGGCTTGTGGCTCTTCTGTTTCTCCAACTCTGACTTGTGAACTTAGGTTGTTAACCATCCAGAAGAAAAGCTGATTAGTATCCTGCAGCATATGCCATTCACTTTGCCTTATCTGACTCAATTGATTCTAGTTGTTGTACATTTCCTTTTGTATTTCTGCTTTTTGCTTTTTATACTAGGGAGACTATATGATATTTACACATGTGTGTCTGGTTTATTTCACTTATATGTTCAAGTGGCATCCACTTCAGTATAAATGCTTCAAACTTATCATTCTTAGTAACTGAGTAATACTCCATTATATAGAAATACCACATCTTTTTCAACCATTCCTCATGTGATGGACATCTTGGTTGTTTCCAAGATTTTGCTATCGCACATTATGCTGCTATAAACATAGGTACACATATATCACTATGATACAATGTATCCAGATCCTTTGGGAAAATTCCCAGTAAGGGGATAGTCGGCTTGAATGGGATTTCTAGTCCTACTCTTTTGAGGAGTCTCCACACTGACCTCCACAATGGTTGTACCAGTCTACATTCCCACCAGCAGTGGAAAAGTGTTCCCTTTTCCCCACAACCTCTCCAACATTTGTTGCTGGTTGATTTCCTTATGATAGCCATTCTTTCTGGAATGAGATGGTATCTCAGTGTTGTTTTTATTTGCATTTCATGAATGGCTAGCGATGTGAAGCATTTTTTCATATATTTATTTGCTTCTTTAGTTTTGTCCTCTGAGAAGTGTGTATTCATCTCAGTTGCCCATTTCTGCATTGGGTCTTTAAATTTGAGGGCCCTGTTATATCTTAGTTCTTTATATATTCTACACAGTAGTACTCTGTCTGATTGCTTATTAGTTAGGATTTTTTCAAAGTTTGTGGGCTGTCTTTTCACTCTGTTGACAATTTCTTTTGACATGCAGAAGCTCCTTAAGAAGAGTTGATCCCAGTTGTTGACTCTTTCAAGTACTTCCCGTGTGAATATGTTTGTTCATGAACTTTTCACCTACCCCTATGTCTTCAAGAGTTCCTCCTACTTGATCTTCCAAGAGATTGTTTCTGTTTTAATGTTTAGATCTTTAATCCATTTTGACTTTAACTTAGTGCATGGTGATAGAGCTGGGTCAAGTTTTAGTTTTCGGCATGTAGAAAGCCATGTTTTCCAGCACCATTTGTTAAAGAGGCTATCTTTCTTCCAGTGAGCTTGTGTAGCCCCTTTGTTGAAGATAAGATGGTTGAGTGTTCTCGTAGATGCCCCTGCTTCTTCTAATCTATTCCACTGATCCGCAGGTCTATTTTGTTGTCAATACCATGTTGATTTTATCACAGTGGCTTTGTAGTATAATTTCAAATCAGGAATTGTGATGCCTCCTGCCTTGTCTTTATTGGCCAAGATTTCCCTTGCTATTCTAGGTCATTTGTGGTTCCAAATAAATTTTAGGATTGATTTCTGTAGGTCTGGGAGGTATGTTGGTGGCAGTTTGATAGGGACTGTATTAAATCTGTACAGCAATTTTGGGAGTATGGCCATCTTCACGATGTTGGTTCTTCCTATGCAGGAGCGTGGAATATCTTTCCATTTTCTGAAATCCTCTATAATCTCTTTTGTTAGGGTGTTGTAATTTTTTGTGAAAAGATCTTTGACTTCCTTGGTGAAGTGAATTCCAAGGTATTTCATTTTCCACGGTGCTGTTGTAAAAGGTATTGTTTCTATTGTTTCCCTTTCAGTGTGCTTGTTATCTGTGTAGAGGAATGCTATTGACTTTTGAGTATTGACTTTGTATCCTGCTATGCTACTGAATTTCTGTGTCAATTCTAGTAGTTTATTGGAGGAATTTTTGGGGTCTTCCAAGTAAAGTATCATGTCGTCTGCAAATAGTGATAATTTAACTTCTTCTTTACCTATTCTTATTCCCTTTATTTCTCCCTCTTTCCTAGTGGCTGTTGCTAAGTATTGCAAGACTATATTGAATAGGAGGGGCGATAGAGGACATCCTTGTCTTGTACCTGATTTAAGAGTAAAAGATTTCAGTTTTTCCCCATTTAGGATTATATGAGCTTTTGGGTTGTCAGAGATGGCTTTTATCAAGTTAAGATAGAGTCCATCTATTCCAATTTTCTGTAGGACGTTGAACATGAATGAGTGTTGGACTTTGTCAAAGACTTTCTCTGCATCAATTGAGATGATCATGTGGTTTTTAGCTTTCAGTCTATTAATATAGTGTATTACATATATAAATTTTTGAATATTGAACCATCCTTGCATCCCTGGGATGAATCCTACCTGGTCATGGTGTATGATCTTCTTGATGATTTGCTGTATTCTATTTGCCAGGATTTTGTTGAGTATTTTTGCATCTATGTTCATGAGGGAGATTGGCCTGTAGTTCTCCTTTCTGTCTTTCCCTGGTTTTGGAATGAGTATTATACTTGCCTCCAGAAATGATTTTGGGAGGACTTTTTCCTTTTCAACTTCATGGAAGAGTTTGTGGAGTGTGGGGATTATATCTTCTATAAATTTTTTGTAAAATTCAGCTGTGAATCCATCAGGACCTGGACTTTTCTTTGTCAGTAGGCTTTTTATTATGTTTCGTATTTCATTGGCTATTATCGGCTTATTTTTTTTATTTTTTTTATTTTTTTGTCTTTTTGAGACAGGGTCTCACTATGCAGTTCAGGCTGGCCTTGAGCTCACTTCGTGCGTAGCTCAGGCTGGTCTCGAACTCACAACAATCCTCCTGCCTCAGCCTCCCGAGTGTTGGGATTACAGGCCTGCGCCACCATGCCCGGCTATTATCGGCTTATTGAGAGTTGTTATATCTTGATTCAGATTTGGTAATTTGTACCTTTCAAGGAATATGTCCATTTCTTCTGTGTCTTCTGTGAGTGTAAAGATTCTCAAAGTAACTATTGATATTCTTCTGAATTTCCACTGGGTCTGTGGTGATTTCACCGTTTTCATTCCTTATCACTTGTACTTGAATTTTCTTTTGCCTCTTTTTGATGAGGTTGGCAAGAGGCTTATCAACTTTATTTAGTTTTTCAAAGAACCAACTTTTTGATTTGTGGATTCTTTGAACTGTTTTTTTTTTTTTTTTATCTCAATTGAGTTAATTTCTGCTCTAATTTTTATGATTTCTTCCCGTCTTTGTGCTCCTGGTTTTGTTTGCTCTTCTTTTTCTAGTTGTCGGAGGTGCAACTTTAAGGTGCTAATTTGTTCCCTTTCTGTCTTCCTAATGTGTGAATTCATAGCTATTATTTTCCCTCTAAGCACTGCTTTCTTTGCATCCCATTAATTCCGGTAAGTTGTACTTGAATTTTCATTGAATTGTAGATATTGTTGAATTTCTTCTGCAACCTGTTGATTGCTGAGTAGGGTGTTGTTTAGTTTCCATGAATTTAGTGGATTTTTTGGATTTCTTTTGTGATTTATTTGCAATTTCATTGCATGGTGGTCAGATAGTATGCATGGGATAATTTCTATTTTCTTGCGTATACTTAGGCATGACCTCTGGACTAGTAAGTGGTCTATTTTGGAAAATGATTGTGTGCAGCTGAAAAAAAATGTGTATTCGGCTGTGGTTGGGTGGAACACTCTGTGTATGTCCACCAGGTCCATTTGTTCCAAGCTCCGGTTCAGTTCTGCTACTTCCTTGCTAATTTTTTGTCTGGTTGACCTATCTTTTTGAGATAAGGGTGTGTTAAGATCTTGTGTTAAGATTGTGTTCTTAGACATTAAGTTTTTCATGTCCCTTAAGATTTGTCTTACATAGTTGGGTGCTCCTGTGTTTGGTGCATAGATATTTATGAGTGTTACTTCTTGCTCTTGAATTTTTCCCCTGAACAATATATAGTGGCCTTCTTTGTGTCGTTTGATCATTCTTGGTTTGAAGTTGAGACTGTCTGAGAACAGAATTGCTACTCCTGCTTTTTTCTGAG
>PVKA01039685.1:0-19325 GCA_004027165.1 Ctenomys sociabilis
CTCTCCCCCTCTCCATCTTTCTCTCTCCTTCCCTCTCTCTCCCCCTCCATCTTCCTCTGTCACACACACACACACACACACACGCACGCACGCACACACACACACTCTTGACTCCAGGTAGGCTTCAGTGGAAGCTACCCCCAAGACAAAATCTTGCTTGTACTGTATAAATTTGAAAGGTAATACCAATTTTTTTCATTGTAAGTTTAGGTTGTTGGATATATGTCATTTTTATAACATATTAGGAAAAAACTGAAGTGTAAAAATAAAAGTTCCAGTTGAACATGGACTCCCACCATCCTGGGGGACTGACGGAGAATCTAAGTCTGCAGCCTAGGCAACTTAGTGGCTTACTGAAACCCTGTCTCTAAATAATAAAAAATAAAATAAAATAGCTTAGAATGTAGCTCAGTGTAAAGACCCTAAGTTCAATCCTGAGTGTCAAGACAATATGCAATGTATTAATTATTGAAACTGTCCTACTAATTGGTTTTAAAACTGTCTCATTGCTATTTGTTTCTCAATAAAATTAATAAAAACATCCTGATTGTCATTAATAAGTAAATAATCTTCCATATTTCTCCTATAACTTATCCAATGGAATCTAAGTATCATTTTGATATTTCCACTCTGTACTAAAAATATACATAAGCATAACAGTTTTTTAAAAGCTAAATATTTTGTATTGTTCATTTCTTTCCTTCAGTTTGTATTTCCATTCCATTTCACCCATACAATTTCATTGTAACTGTATTACAGTTATATATATTTGAATCTTTTATTGCTTTCAAAGGAAGATAGATGTGTGTATACATCTTTGTCTATTTTTTATTTGCTATGGGTACGCTTCTATATGTTAAAATTTTGTCTATGTGGATTATCATTAGAATTTATCAAAAGGGGCTGGGATATAGCTCAGCGGCACAAGCACCTGCCTGGCGAGCACAAGGTCCTGAGCTTGATACTCAGTACCAAAAAACATTATCATAGTAGCATGTGTTTAAATTCTGATAATTCCATAAATGAAAAAATAAACATCTTCATTGGAAATGTATTTATTAATCAGATGGATAAACTTCTTTTTGATCTGTCATTTTTCTGATAGTTTTTCATTTTATACAACTATTTAATGGGCAGACTTTCTGTTTGCTGATAATTTGCAAGATTTGAGCATACATTTTAGAGTGCTGGGGAGATAGTTGAGCAGAATAAGTGCTTCCTGCCAAGTGCAAGGTCCTGAGATCAATCTCTGGTACTGCCCCCCCAAAAGAGAGTGTACATGCGTATTTATTTATTTGGCCAGCTCAGCCCACCCTGAGGGCGGGGCTGGTGTGGCATGGTGCCAGGGATTGAACCATAGTCTCCCATGCCTGCCTAAGCTTGCTTAAATGGGCACCGTAGACCACGGAGCTCTCTCGCCAGCTCTTAAGCATACATTTTAAAGCATATTTATAACCGTTTTCCATGGACAGCTCCCAGGGCTTGTTTTCCTCATGACCACATGAGGCTTTGGGTGACGTCCAGCCACAAGCCATACCGCCCGATTCTGGTACACAGGACTGTGCTCGCTCCCAGCGACCTGCTGTAAGCCTCCTGGTCTCACCCCCTTCTGCAGAGGACACAGCTTCCTCCTGCCTGCTTAGGACTCTCCACCAAGCCATTACAGCTGCTTCTAGCTCTTACTGTTGCCAATACAACCAACTCCCTTTTCCCCTCTCTGCGTTCTCATCTCCTTATTGTGGGAGCCCTCTTGTGGCCCTAGACGTTAAGCCCCTCTTGCCTTGTCTCTGTCCTCTCTACCAGACCTAGTGAATCTTCACTGCTCATCTCTCACCAGGGGGAATCCAAGTAACAAGGTGCCGTGGAGCCTGGACAGGGAAGCTTTTAGAGAGAAGCAGCCAATTGCAACCCCAAACCCTCTTATTTATCATGAAGTGCCTGTACTGCAATCAACCTTGAACACTGAGGTTTTAGTTTAGAAAAAGCAGCTCATACTTGAATATATTCTGTCTTTAAGAAAAACAATGCGAGTGTCACAGGTTAGCCATCACTTCGCTAGGATCTGTAACTATTACACTCAAGGTTACCTTTCTTTCCTTGTTGCTCATCATGTCCTGAAGCTGTCATTTCTTTGGAACGTGCCTCTTTCTTGTCATTCACTTCCCCAGGTGAAAAGAGCATGTATAACTTCTGAATCAAATCCGTAGCAACCCCAGAATTATTACTGGGATTCCCTAATTCAAAGAAATGTTCCTGGGACCCAAAGTGGCCGAAGAGGTCACTGTCTTCTGTCTCTATTTCATACACCTCAGGAATAAGTCTAAAGTGATGATGGGAAAAGATGAAAGATTGGTTAGCCAAGTCCCTTGCAAGATTAAATGTAAATACAACCGGGCAATAAAGCAGGAATCTATTTGATGCATGCTGTTGGACAAGGCTAAGAGTATTTTGTAGTTAGAGTGCAACTAAGGGGCAACTTCCTGATATTTTGAAGAGAAATTGAACACTTATTTGTCTTAGCAGTCTAGGACTCCAAACCAACACCATTTCCATCATTGACGTTTTATGGAGTAGTGGGATTGTGCTTTCAAAGTTGGTCTTGAAAGAGTCCTTTCCATTAGTCTTCATATATGCTATGTTTTCTAAATGTAAAAGTTCTTGTTAATTTTTTGGTGTTTTTTTTTTTTTTTCTGTTCCAATCTTTGATGTTATGTTTTCTTTTTTGGCATTTCTTAATATTGAAGTCATGTTATTTAATCACTAAAAGGTACAAATAAGAGAGATTCTCTCTCTCTCTCTCTCTCTCTCTCTCTCTCTGAATGGTTCTTCCTAACATTACCCATGTTCTATCTGCTACTAACTCCAAACCTGTCTTGGTATCACCAACTATTGCATCAAAAACAAGAAAACACTATTATACCCTCACATTTGAATCCTGAAAACTAAAATGCTATCCACTTCACATTATTTTCTAAAGCACAGTTTGTGTTACAGTATTTCCAAAACTTGGGATTTCTCAACTCACAATACAGTGTTTTCTGTGCCAGCACTCTCTGGTTTGGGGAAGGTGATGTTAACGCACTTGGCTTTCAGATCATTGTTGGGATATTTGTTGATGGCGCCTGCGGAGAGAGGGGCTGGTTAGGTTAGACTTTATCCTCTTACATTATCATCATCACCCAAAGTCATTCCACCTTTTTCTGTTGCTGGTCATAGTTTCAAAAACAAATTAATTTTAAGGGTCTAGGCAAAGTAGATACACTTTGATATTCAAATACCTCATGTTGACTAGTCAACAAGATGTAGCAGCAATTGAATAAGATATTCCCATGCTCCATATGTCACGAGTTTGTGATATAATTTAAGGACATCTGTTAATTCCTACTATGATTTTTTTCTCCCAAGAAATGAAGTGTCTTTCTAGGTGACTTCATTAGTTATTGAAATTACCTGGTTTTTTAAAGCTTAGGGTTGGGAGAAGACGCTGTGTTTTGCCTGCTATTGTTTGTAACTTCTACATTTCAAAATTCCCCAGGGCTATGTGAGCTCTGGGACTCTATGAATGTCCCCAAAACTAGCAAACTCCCAGCAGCTACAGCCAAGTCAGAGTGGGCTCTGCCCAGGTCCGGAGCCCCAGGGTAGGCCGAAACTTGTCTGGCACCATCAGCCCTTGAGTGTGCTGCTGTGCCTGTGCCTAAATGGCCCCTGGGGAAGCACGGCGCAACCACTCCTAGCTCTCAGTACAAACACTCTTGAAAGTCCCACATTGCTGAGCCTGAGCGAGCTGTCTGGGGCAGAAACTGTGGAGACCTCTGTTCCTAGAAGTGAGAATTCCAGACAGAACCGAGGTTAATTTACAATGCAAACCAAAGCAGAAGTCCTTGGAACAGGCCGAGAGTGGTGGCAGTGGTCCTGTTTATTATAGCAACTTACCTTAAGATTTTAGTAACTGGAGTTTAGTTTAAAGGACAAGAATATAGCTGTGGGGTCAGAATGTGTGGGGTTGAGCCTAGAATTTCCCAGTCTTTTATCGTGCATTATTAAGCAATTTATTTAATGTCTCTGAACCTCAATTTTTCCTTTATTAAGGAGGTGTTATGATCATTTTAATTTGAGGGCTGAAGATTAAATTAATATGCCCTATCAAAAGTACTTGGCACACTGTAAGCAATCGTAAGCAATCTGCACATAGCGAACAGATTAGGTTATAGGAAGCTTTTTACTTATCGGAAAAATTCCTAGCAAGAACGTTCACATGGTAAGAACTTTCACAATGTTCAAGGTCAACAAAAGCTCGAGTTTTTCTTTTCACTGCTTCTTACTTCACTTACATTCCACCACTTATAACTGAAATGAGGATCATTTGATTACTTTCACTGATGGATGGTACAAAGAGACATTAAATCTGTTGCAAAAGCAGTTGGAAAGAAAATCTTTTTTTAAAAGACTGGGGATTGAATCTAGGGCTTCGTGTATGTCAGGCAAGCCATCAACCACTGAGCACCTCCCCTAGCCTAGAAGACAGTGTCTTGAATAACTTACGTCTGATTACGTGAACAAATGGCTTGATGAACTTGATGATGTAGTTCAGATCTGGCTTGTGGGTCCGGCCAAGCTGGACCAAGTGATGATCCAGGGGGTGGCTGGCTAATTCTTCTAACTCCTTGTCATTGTGTCGAGGGCCAAAGGAAAATACAAATATAGTGTAGCCTTGACACTTCGCTCTCAAAGATACATTCCTTAAGATTTCCTTGTCTAGAGGGTTGGTTTCCCCAGCAGATATTATAAAGATAACCCGATTTTTCCTCAGATTAGGGGTCCCTACAAAGACATTGTCAATTGTCCACTGCAGGGCCTGGCCAATAAAAACATCCCCATTGAGCTGTTGAAGAGAGTGTTGGACATGATGTTTCATTTGCTGTATGTTGCTATAAGTAATCAAATCAAATTCCAGGTAGACAGGGCATTCTTCAGTGTCAGGCAGATATCCAGGAGGAGAGTAGGTCAGGACAGCCACTCTGTCCCCTAAGGCGGACATCAGGGGATCTGGCGTAACATGGAAATAATCTAGAACTGAGGTTAGAAAAGCTTTCACTTCCTTAAATTCATCATGCCCTATTCTTTGGGAGGCCTCTATAAGGAAGGCCACATCCATGTAATATCCCTGAAGAGAGACATCTCCTGGTTCATAAGTCACAAATGGTTCTTCTCTCCCGCCATGATTTTCATATCCTGTAACAGAATGAACTCAAGTCACTCTTCCTTGTAGAAAAGAAACTCCTAGACTTGGGTGGCAAATAGCTGGTGTAAGGCATTGCCTCACTCCCTTTCCACACCCATGGAAGACATTACTAATCAACCACAGAACTTGTTCCCAGATGCATGTGCTAATCTGTCATCCCACAGTGCGTACAGAACTATTGCCTTTTGATACATGTTGTCAACAAGAAGAAACCTACTCACTAACGCATTCCAGATCTTTTGTCAATGTATTGATTATCCCCCAACTATTTTGATGTAATATATTTTTAGTGGATTTCACATGATTGCAAAATGTGAAGCAGACATTTCCATCTACCTAGAGATTTAATTATATTTAGTGATAAAAAAGAGAATATAGATGATAAAGTTCCATGCATTGGTGGCACAAACTCACACACCTTTATGCACATGTTCATAAAACGCTGCACAAACTTATAGCATGAGACAACATATAGTGTTGGCTTTAGAATATAATGTTGTACAAGATATTATATACTTTAAGGCTTTGGTGCTCAAAAACCTGCTGGTTTGCAAACAGCTTATAGCCCGGGACAAGATGAGGAACTTGCACTGTGACATAAGATGACTGTATTGCTAAGCACTGATTAGTGCAGCTGACAATGGTTTTCTTGTGGCAAGACTTTCTCAAAGAAGAACGGAGCTCTACGATTTGCATTTGTATGTAAATTTACTGTACAGCAGACCAACACTTCAAGTAACACTCCTCCAAAGCTACAGGATTCTGAAGCCAGCCCATAATCATGGGGATGATAGCTTAGTAGTGAGATCACAACAGGAAATGCTAGCTCCAAAAGACAGGAAGCAGATGACCAGTGTTTTGTTTTCTTCTGTTGTAGAAGCATGTTTGAGACATAATCAAGCAATAAAAATATTTTTAAATAGCAGAAGATGTACTGCTCTCTGTTCTTGCCGATGTTCTTTTCTTCTACAATAGAAGCATTTTTTTCAGGAGCACTACTGAAGTGATAGAAGCATGTTTGAAACATAATCAAGCAATATAAATATTTCTAAATAGCAGATGTACTGATCCCTGTCCCCAGCTCTTCACTGGATGCTTTTACATCTATTATTGTATTTATTTCTCATAACGAATCAGTTAGTCTTTATTAATGCTATGAAATCTTAACAGTGAAATAGAACGCAACAACACATGTTACTAATAGGGCCAATGCTTATTAGCTAAGGTTTGAGTACTCAGTGAGCCCACTATTGAGTATTACTTTTACTGTCCACATTACTTTTTTATCTGTCATTGGACTTGACTCTCTAAATTTTTGTTTAGAGTTTTGCATCTGTGTTTATGAGGAGTGTTGATCTATAGTCGTTGTTTCATATATTATTTGTGTCTGGTTTTGGTTTGAGGGTAATCTGTCTTCAAAGAATGAGCTGGGAAATATTCTCTCCTTTTTAATTTTTAGGAAGAGTTTGTGTAGAATAGGTGTTATTATACCCTTAACATTTTGTTGAATTCATCAATAAAACATCGGTGCCTGGAGTTTCTCTATGGGAAAGTTTGAACTACAAATTCAATCTTTCTATTAGTTATAGCTTGTTTAAGCTATTACTTCTTGAGTGAGTTTTGTAATTTGTGCATTGTAAGATATTTCTGGTTTTCACGTAGGCTGTCTAATTTATATACAAAATTGTTAGGTCCTGGATATCCTTAATATCTATAGAATACAGAGATTCTATTCTATGTATTGCTATAATTAATCAAATCAAATTCCAAGCCCTGTCATCATGTTGGCTATTTGTGTCTATTCAGTTTTTCTGGTGAGTTTGTTTATAGATTTATCAATTTTATTGATTTCAAAGAAGCATTTCTTGATTTTTGTTTCTTATCTAGGTTTTCTCTTTTCTCCCTATTTTGGATTCTACTTAAATTTTATTACTTTCATCTATTTGCCTTGCATTTAATTTCTTTTTCTTTTTCTGAATTCTGAAGACTGAAATGAAGTAATTGATTTGAAACCTTAGCCAATACAGGGAATGCTACAAGCTTCCTTGTAAGTATTGCTTGCTTGTAATCTTTCCATTCTGATGTTCTATTCATCTTCATTCATTTCAAAATATTTTCTAAGCTATTTATTCAGTTTGAAAGTAGTTGGACATTTTTAAAAGATCGTTCTGTTATTGATTTTTTATTTAATTTAGATAGCTTAGGTGAAATACAGAAATTTCATGCGGTGCACATGTTACCAAAAATCACGTGTGAAGAAATAACTTTGCCTAAACCTAATAGATCGAACTGTAGTTCAAATATTCCCATAAAGAAAACTTCAGACACAAATTATTTTACTGGTAAATTTGACAAAATATCTAAGGAAGACATAATTCCAATTCTATACAAACTCGTGGTATAATTGGAATCATTTGAAATCTTGAATATTGTTTTATAGCTCATGATATTATCTTGATAAATGTTTCAAGTGCATTTAAAAAGATTCTATTCTGCTACTGGATAAAGCATTCTATAAATGTAAGGTCAAATTAGCTGATAGTGGTACTCAAACCTACTATAATCCTGATACTTTTATGTCTAGTTTTTCTATCAGTTATTAGATTGAAACTCATCAAACTCATCAACACTCATTCTACTCAACAGTATTTTTCTCTGCTTGACTTCTGGTCACTCCTATTGCTGTATTTTCAGCTTCACTGACTTTTTGTGACCAAATCTAAATTGTCATTAATGTCCTATCCAGTGCATTGTTCATCCTAGATATTATACTTCTTATCTTAACCAAATCTATTTGAATCTTCTTTTTTATGTATTTGGTACAGGGTCTCACTATGAAGCTCAGACTCATAGTGATCTTCCTGTTTTCAGCCTCCCCAGCACTGGGATTACAGGCGTGTGCCACCATGCCTGCCTGGTCTTGGTGGCCAGCTTGGCATGCCCGCAGTGGGGCATGCGATACTGGGATTGATTCCTGGTCCTTGCACTTGCCTAAGCAGGTGCTTAGACTGCTGAACTATCTTTGTGACCCTGAATCTTCTATCACTAGTTTTAGTATTAGTATTAGTCTTTTTTGAGGCAGGGTTTCACTATGCAATTCAGGCTGGTTATTTCAGTATTTTTTTTAAAAACCAAAGGGCTGGCCAAATAGCTCAGTGAATTAAAGTGCCTGCAAACAGGCTCAGGGGCTTGGGTTTGATCCCTGGGTCACGCTGAGATGGCAATTGAGACTGGGCATGGTGGCAGGCGCCCATGATCCTAGCTCTTGGGAGGCTGTAAACAGGTGGATCACTATGAGTCTAATCTAGTAGTGAGACCCTGAACACCCTGTAGACCCTTCCCTAAAAAAAAAAAAAAAAAAAAAAAAAAAAAAAAAAAAAAAGCCACACACTTTAAAACAGAGAAGAAAGTTTCATAAATATTCTAGTAGAAGAGGAAGGATTGATTTATAATGGTAGTAGAATATTTTTTCTTGGACACCCATACCAGAAATATCATTGGTTTTCCTACTTTCTTTCTATAAATGAGAAAAATCTCAATTTTTTCCTAAATACCTGGAGGAGGTATTTTCAAAAGAGATATATTTCAGCTCAAACAATAGGGTTGGTATGAGAATCAATGGAACTAAAGGAATATGATTTTTTTCCTGGAAAACACTAAATTTTTGTCAAAAAATAAGGTGTGATTAATCTACATTTTCTCAATTCCTTAAGAAAACAGGAATTTCAGAAATATTTTCCTTTAAGAAAACCTACTGGCATATGAATGAAATATACTCATCTTAGAGCATTGTGGGGTATTCTCTAGAAATGCCAACTGGACCAGAAAACCTCTGTGGAGGAATTTCCCCAGAATAATAGGGGAAGAAGAGCTGGCTCACTTTATTATACATAAGGCTAGGATGAAATAAAGGATCTGGCTAGATTTCCAGGGAAGAATCTCTAGAGACTGTCCTGACTTTGGCCAAAGATTTAAGCAATGATACCAAGTATGTTCTCATAAATTCAGGGAGAACTGGACATGGGAAGAAAATTTAACAGAAGAGAGAATTTAAAGGACCTGAGCCATTTGGACTGTGCTTGGTGTATTGTTAGGCAACTGCACTGTCTTTCTTCATTATTTGTAGGAAACCCAAGACATCCAGGAGTTGTCTTGTGGTCTGCTTTGGAGTTTGTCCAAGGGCAAAATTAGACACATTTTCTCCATAACAAATCTCATGCACTGTTGAGGCTATCTTGTGTACACAGTTCCATCTACTTGAAATTATAGCTATTTCTTGAGTTAACGCTTCTCTTAATGAGTTCTCATGAGGTTACCAGTGCTTTTCTTTTGAGTTTCTACTTCCTAAGTACTGACATGGGCAGTCAGTAGGGTTCAGGTCTTGTACTCGTTCTAGACCTGCCTTCTCTTACTTAATCTTTCTTCTGACATCAAGAAGGTGGATTTGTCATCATCTTTGTTTTATAAAGGAGGAAACCAAGGCTTAAAGAATCACAACTAAGCCTTAGTTAATAACCTGGCCAAGAAATGATAGCTGGTAAGTGGTAGAGGCAGGATTTAAACCTAATTCTGTCTAACTCTTGAATAGTTGATTAGACATAAAGGTGGAATAGAAGCATAAAGCAACACAGTAACAGCTTACTAAACACCTTGAAGAGTGTGGTTTTTAGTCCATTGACATTTCTTCTGACTAAAGCCATTAAATAATACTTGCTCCTAAACGTAAGTAATTATGAAAATTAAATACAATTTGGATTTTTCACTAGGCATGGTAGATCTCTGCTCATGAGCAGAACTTTTGGAGCTTGAATCTTGTCTCTTCCCAGTGTCAGCTCTATAGCTCTGAGTCTTCTCTATGCCTAAGTTTGATCTAAATCCACACAGTAAACTGCAACTGTACAAACTATTTCAGAAAACACTAAATTAGCCGGGCATGGTGGCACATGCCTGTAATCCCAGCACTCGGGACGCTGAGGCAGGAGGATTGTTGTGAGTTCGAGACCAGCCTGAGCTACAAAGTGAGCTCGAGGCCAGCCTGAACTGCATAGTGAGACCCTAAAAAAAAAAAAAAAAAAAAAAAAAAAAGAAAACACTAAATTGTGTGTGCAGTGCCTAGCATATCCCAAGTATTCCACAAATTTAATTTTTAGAAGGAGACAAAGAGAAAGATCTTAAGCACCTGTAAATCCTTTTCAGGATAGTATATTCTGTGGCTTCCATAAAAAAAATGCAGCGTGAGTTTCTATGATGCACACGTGAGCGTATACGTGCTCTCAAAGAAATGAGGACGGTAATTCCGTTGTGTTGGTACATGCTTATCGCTAGAAGAGTTGGCAATAATTTTGCATTCTTCTCCATTTATCATCACTGACCCAGGCCTGTCCTTCCTTCTGCCTGGTGAGGTCACAGGTCTAGGGCTGAGGTCAGAAGGGAAGAAGTCACAACTGTGTGTCTGGCTGTGTCACTGATTTTATGTTGAAGTGAAGTAGAGACATTTGAAGATCTCCATCCTCATCATGGTCTCCGACTCCGACACTACCACTGCTTTGCAAAATGAAGTCATGTACAGAAAGTGCTCACATGATGTCCAGCCTTGAACTGCACTCAATAAGTGACACCTTCTGTGAGTATTATTTCTAATGCATTATTCAACAGTGAGACAATATATGCAAATGCTTTGAGAATTGGCCTGTGTAGAATAAATGTCGACCTCTAAATTCCATTTGCATTTTTACTGAGCTGAATATTTTGTGACTTCTACTAAGCATTTTTGCCCTATGCATACTTTACTTTGCAGGCCACAAACTTTTGAAGACGAGACCTTATCTGAGCTTTTTGTCTAACCCCTCTAAAGAGCCTAGCTAAGGACTAACTCAGAACAGGAGCCATCACACACTCGCGACCTGAGGGGATGCCTGAGCAATCCCCCTGGGAAAGCCCATAAGAGTGATGATAACAGCCATTTCTAAGGGCATCCACCACCATCACCACACCTAACCATGTAGCCACTGTTGCCACCGTCGTCGGCATGACCACCATCACAACCACCCCCTTGTGCCTTTATCTTCACCACTGCTGCCCTCTCCAGCACCACAGCAATTGCTACTGCCTCTTCACACCATCACCACCCCCACCTTCACACTTTTATCTCCACCACTGTCATCACTACCACCGGTATCACTGCCCCACCTTTACCACCCACCATCAACAATGACGACCATTTGCACCGCCACTGAGCGCGGGCACCACCAGCACTCCATCATCACCCCTGCCTCTCTCACCCAGTCTCTACTTCAAGGATCAAAGTCTTACTCCATTGGAAAGGGAATCACATGAAATCAGACATCACCAATGCTCTGCAGCATCCCATACGAGACACAAGAAGCAACACCACTATGCATTTGAATTCAGACAGTCCATGTGCCCTAACTCATTTCACAGTAGTTTTGTCTCCAAGACCTTCAAGAAACACAACCAAAATCAAAACGAGATAATTTATAGGAAATTCCCAAGGAACACAAGTGCAACTTCAACACACTTTAAAATAAAGTAAGAAGAGACTCGGGCACCACCGTCGTCGGCATGACCACCATCACTCCTACCCCTCTCACACCTTTATCTTCACCACTGCCAAAGAGTATCAGCATGGCTAAAGTGTCTAAATATTCTGCAAAACTTATTATTTTCACACATGATCACAATTCCATTACTGATCTCATCTCTAAAAAGTATACTGATTCACAAACAGAATTCACAAGAAGTACACTGAGGACAGATAGTCATCTAACATTCCCTGAAGAGTAAGAAGCCAATTCTGCTGATTAAGTGCCAATCTAGATTTAAATTAACAGATGATATATCCTAAAAATTAATATGTAATAGCAAACATTAGATGCACATTATGCAGTGAAAAGAAGTAAACAGTTAAATATATTCACTCATTAAAATAAATATGAAGACACTTAGAAAGATCAGGATTAAAGGTTATAAAAATATGCAATAGATTATACCATAATATTTTGCAAAAGCAGGCTATGCTATTGCATACAAACCATAAAACAACACATTGATAGAAAAATCAAAGAATATATTCCACACTAGTAATAATTCAGTTTACTGTATTGTTTGAGGTTTTGCATACATGTTTTATATTTTTGTGGAAATACTTAGATTTTTTTTTTAATTAGCAGAATCCTAAATGTACAATGGGGAAATAGTGGACAGGGTGTGTAAGTCATGGGCCTCTCTAATGATTCTGAGAGTACTATGACCTTGAATCATGAGATTCCACCTGCAGCAGGATTGCTCTCACTGGGGACAGTTGGGTCTGATAATTATCTGTTATGGGGGCTGTCTTGTGTACAGGACGCTTAACTGTATGTGTAGCCTCTGCCCTCTAGCCGCCACCACGACCCTCCACTCATGACAACAGAAGCATCTCGAGACGTTGCAATAGGCCCACCTGGAGGGAGAGAATATCATTATTCCCAAGTGAACTTACACAGGTGGACACTAAATATCTTCTATCAATCAGTGATTGATTCAAAATTAAAGATAATTTGAGGATCAGAATGAGATTAAAGTTAGAAAGAAAAGGAAAACAAAACTCCTACAAATTCTCTTGTGCACAACTCTAGTCTAATCTGAAGACAAAAGTGGTACTTCTCAATTTTTGATGAATTCACTGAAAGAACACCAGTTGAAATTAGCCTAAGACCTAGGGCTTCTAAAGAGCAAAGCTTAGACTGTTTGGATTGTTATTTAACATTTATTTGCAGTTATTCTGTTCTTTAATCCTTATAGCACTGTGCCTATCTTAATATTGGTTAATGCATCAACTTTGGTAAAAGTGCTAGGCTCACCATTGGGTCAAGGGTTGCTATTTAATTAGAATTAATCTACACAGATAGCGCAGCAGATTAAAGTGTCTGCTTATACAGATGCAGGGACCTGGCTTGATCCCAGCCATACAGTGCAGGCCCTGCCCCTGGGGTGCACGGAGACAGAGATTGAGACTGGGCATGGTGGTGTGCGCCTGTAATCCCAGCACTTGGGAGGCTGAAAGCAGGAGGATCCCTATGAGTTCGATCTGTGTAGTGAGAGCCTATAGACCGTGTAGACACTGTATTAAATACATTTTTTAAAAGAAAAATAAACTACCCATTCTTTATTACATAGTTTAAAAGAACACCTCATTGATAAGTACCTAGAAGAGACACATTTTGTAAGGGATTTAATATTAAATGCCTTACTGCATATAGCATGGTCAGAATCAACAATATCCATTAAAAAGAATAAACATTTACTCACTTAATTCTTTTGTTTAGGATATGCCTATGTGAGCATTTTGCAATTAGTTTCCTGAAAGGATCTACATACTTGGATGCCTTTGCACTGGGGTACTGCACACTCCTAACCTCCTAGTGTCACTTTGCTACATGACTCGCTTCCTCCTCTGATCCTGATTTAACCAGTTTTATCTGAACAATTATACTTGTGAACTTATTGGTTGAACATAGTTTTGTCCCACCTCATGCCTACCTTGCAGTTTCCCATTCTTTCCCACCTTGGACCTGCCTCACCTTGTAGATTCTCTGATTAAAAAATCCCTGGAAAAAGCAGGCTCCTTGACAACCCACTCAGGTCCCCTTCTGTCTCTCTCTCAGACAGAAGATTTCTTTTCTTCAATAAGCATATTCTGCTCTTTACCTCCATTGTTCCTGTTATGGTTTGTGTCTAGCTGTCCCTCCAAAACCTCATGCAGTTATGGGGTGGACTTCTAGAGTTTGTGATTAATTCATGATCCAGTACTGGGATTATAGGTGTGAGTGCTTCTGGGATTATGGGTGTGAGTGCTACTGGAATTATGGGTATAAATAGTAATAGGATTATGGGTGTGAGTGCTCCATTTGTCTGGGGCCGGCGGCCTGAATGCAGCGTAAGGGAGGCAGACTTCCTCCGCATAGCACTGCTGCTGCTCCTCCTCCTATTTGTTCTACAGTGCTGTTTTCCACCACCGTGAACTGCTGCGCTCTGCCACTCTATCTTGGAATCAGCTACCTATGGACTGAAGCTTCCACAAACTGGACTAAGTAAGGCTTTCCTTCCTTAATTTTGGGTGTCAGATATTTTGTCCCAGTAACAAGAGAAAACTAAAGAGATAGCTCTTTGATTTTGGAGAACATGAAGTTGTACCAGATACACAGCTAGTTGGGAGTTTCTTTCTCCTATATCAACACATGTTGAATCCATGAAAACGAAAATGTAACCAGGGAACCTGCCAAGAATGAATATTATAGTATGAAAATGAGCCATTTTTCTTTATACTTTCATAGTCTAACTACTTACAGGACACTTTTGACAAAGTGCTTACTATGTGGGCATTCCAACCAAATGAACGTTTTGGAACATTTTAAATGCATAAATTGAATGGTTGAATAGTCTGCTTGGAATTCCATACTTTTAAAGAAAATGCAGATATAATCATGTTTCAGATTTGTTTACTGCTATTAAATGCTGCTTTTCTTTTTAAATGTAAAGACCAGCCAAATAGCTCAGCAGATTAAGGCACCTGCAAGCAGGCATAGGGGCTGGGGGGTTCAATCCCTGGGCCTGCCATGCCATCCCTGCTCAGGGATGCATTGAGATGGCGATTGAGACTGGGAGTGGATCACACCTGTGATCCCAGGTCTTGGGAGGCTGTAAACAGGAGACTCGCTCTGAGTCCAATGTAGTAGTGAGACCCTGAACAGCTGTAGACCCTTCCCTAAGATAGATAGATAGATAGATAGATAGATAGATAGATAGATAGATAGATAGATAGATAGATAGATAGATGATTGATATAGATAGATGATAGATAGATAGATAGATAGATAGATAGATAGATAGATAGATAGATAGATGATTAATAGATAGATAGATGATAGATAGATAGATAGATAGATTGATAGATAGATAAATGATAGATAGATACATAGATAGATAGACAGATGATAGATAGATAGATAGATAGATAGATAGATAGATAGATAGATAACTGTAAAGATCAGGCATTAGGGAGTTTATACTCTATCATTGTTGCATAAACCCCTAAATAAAATTTATACCTTCTAGTGTAGTTACAAATTCTGGGTCACTGACCACCTTTTAAAATTCTTTTAAATCAGCCGGGCGTGGTGGCGCATGCCTGTAATCCCAGCACTCGGGAGGCTGAGGCAGGAGGATTGTTGTGAGTGCGAGACCAGCCTGAGCTACAAAGTGAGCTTAAAGCCAGCCTGAACTGCATAGTGAGACCCTGTCTCAAAAAGACAAAAAAAAATTATTTTAAATCCCTCTTTTGCTCTACCTCCTTATATGTCATACCATCCTTCATACTATGGATTCTGAGAAATCTTAAAGTTTGGCAAACATTCAGAGAAATTTCTAAGAGCTGCTATCAGAATCAGGTACTTGTCACTATTTACCTCTTCACTTTCAGTAAAAGCAGAGGTTGTCACTGCCCTCTTGAATTTGAAGACCCGCAGTTGCCTGAGATGTCAGCATTAACTTATTTGACTTTTCACTGGTGCTAGAAGATAAAGCTAAGGTCTAGGCTACTTAAACTTTTTCTGTAATTTTTGTTTCCATACCAGAAGTGAGACTTGCAGCTTCACTGGATTCCTGATCTTTCTCATAGTTAGTCAATAATTTGTGCATCTCCAACATTTGTCTTGGGATATAGACCAAATGGTCATCTCCATGGTCCTCCAACACAAGAGGTGGATCTCGCCCAGCCCTTGACTCCTGGCTGGTGAGGCTGCGCATGTCTGCAGAGACCTCGTGTACCTCAGCGGTAAATCTAAAAGAAAGAAAAAGTCTTAGGTGAGCTAACTCTGTGAATGCAAATAAGCCATCCCCGTAATTTCACAATTCTTTATTTCTTCAAAAATTATAGGGTGGTGAAACTGAAATTAATTTCAACCAAGAAATACATGAAGATTTATTATACATATTATATTTTGCCAAATATCGGCTTTACAGAATAATGAGTTTCATTCTGGCTTGCATCATTTTGACATATGTGTACACACATGTAGCATATTCCAATCATTTCCTTCTTCCCATGTTACCTCTCCTCTCCTTCCCTCTCCTTTTCCCCAACGCTCTTTCTTTTCTCTGATTTGACCTAGCAAGACATGCCATATGCTTGTGGTTTTGGGGAATTCCATTTGGCAAAGAAGAATTATACATTACATGAAATTAGTGTTGAAAATGTTTGTCTTAATAAGTTAGTTTGGTTTTGATGATGTATACATTTGTTTTGGTTTAACAGCTGTGTAATTAAGCATTAGTCTCTCTTATATTTGTGTCATTTCTTCCCCACACCCTGAACTCCACCGATGAGAAAAAACGTGATATTTATCTGCCCAAGTCTGCGTGATGATCTCCAACTCTACCCACTTGGATGCAAATGACATGATTTTGTGCTTCTTTATGGCTGAATAATACTCCATTCCGTATTCTCAAAAACTAAAACTACAACTACTATTTGACCTAGCCACATCAGTCTTTACCTGAAAACATTAACATCGGCATGTAACAGAGATGCTGCATCCCTGACCTGCTGCACAGTTCATAGCAACTGTGGTAAGGAAACAGCCTAGGTGCTTGTCAACCAATGAACAAACAAAAACTGTGATATATTTACATAGCAGAATAGTACACATAAAACATCTTTTAAAACCCTGATAAAAATTGCATCATCCTTCCTTTTTTCACCTTTACTTAAAGGCTATGAAACACTACTTTAGAATAAGCCCAATCTGATGTTTATAGAGTTGTAGATAAATGGAAAGAAACTCAATGTTAAATTATTTGGAATAACCTGTTTACGTTGATTCAGTCCCAGACTGACACCGATTACTGTAGAAAATAATTGTTTAGTTTACAATGCACTGCTCTGAAAAGAGTAAATATATAAAAATATCACTTGATATAGTTCCTTTTAAAGTGGTGCTGACATTCATATTCTTGGTAGTTGAAGAGTTCTCTGTGATAATTTGAGAATTCTGCGTTTTACTTAGATGATAATAGAAAACGTATTCAGTATAAGCTTATTCTGGATCATGCGATTTGATGTAATTTCAATGTCTATGCTTGCATTTTGTTTGAGACCAGTCCCCGACACCCAGAATGCCACTTTAACTGTTGCTGCTTAATGAGGGAAGGAGTCATGTCCGACGTACACCACTCGCTCACGTGCAGGAAAAGCCAAGAGGCGATCGCGGCACATGCTGAGGGAGATGCTTCAGTAGTGTGGGGAAAGACACGTGGTGGGAAATCGAGTTCGCCCTGCGAGCGAGGAGGCCAGCCGAAAGCACGTGTACCTCCGCAACATGCCCCATTATTTACGATTTGGCAAGATATGCCATATGCTTGTGGTTTTGGGGAATTCTATTTGGCAAAGAAGAATTATATATTACATGAAATTAGTGCTCAAAATGTTTGTCTTATTGAGTTGGTTTAGATTTGATGATGTATAAATTTGTTTTGGTTTAATAGCTGTGTAAGAAATATAAGCATATGGTATTTTCAGCTGGATTTGCATTGATGTATTTTAAAATAACATAATAGAACTGGGAATGTAGCTTGGTGGTAAAGTACTTGCCTAGAAGGCACAAAGCCCTGGGCTTGATCCCAGCAGTGCAAAAATAAAGGAAAATAATAATAAAAAGCACGGCATTTTGCCTGCAATCCTATAGGCACCCATATTTCTTTACATAGGTTGGTTTCCTCAAGATTGGGAAACGCTGTTCCATACGAGGCTAGTGCCATATTGTCCTTCAGAAGGTGCTGGCTTCCAGATGCTTCCCTACTAAAGTCCCAAGGAAATGGAATCTCATATTAGTGTCACACGCACTATCATGAAATCTCACAAACTTTGACATTTTATTTCTAAATGTACCTAAGATGGCTTACAAGTCTGTGAGAAGCTCTTTCAAAACTTGCAATCTAAGAAGAGAGAGTGTGTCTAAATCTGGGTTTTTGCAAGGCTCAGTCAGGTTTCCAAGCTCAGGCAAATACTAAGACAAGCCACTCTCCCCCTTTTGAAGGTTCAAAACTCAGATTAATTACTCCTATTTTTATTTAGATGGAATGCAGTACTAAGAAAAATTATATTGTACGTGTGCAACTAATGAGAGGCCTTGAGGGTGGTGTTTGGGTGTGAAATGATCATACCCAGCCCCAGAGTTCAGTGAGGACAGACTCCAGGAAAAGCTGGCCTGAGGCCTTCAAAGAGGCATTGAATGGTACAGAAGCAAGGAGTGGGCTGGGCCTTGGAATGGAGAAGGGCTTCAAAGAGGATGCAACCTCAGTGTGGGCCAGGAAAGGATGGTAGGGTTTCACTGGAAAGAATGGGGTCATCACAGGCTACAGAATAGTGGGCCAGGAAAGGATGGTAGGGTTTCACTGGAAAGAATGGGGTCATCACAGGCTGCAGAATAGAGGGGAGTGAGTGAGCGTGTGTGCGTGTGTGTGTGTGTGTGTGAAAGTATCATTCATGCAAGGTGGGAAGCACTGAAGCCAGAACCCAGAGCTTCAAGATGGGGAGGTACAAAAGATTGAAGATAAGGACTTCATTCTGAGGAAATTTCAGTATAGGAATTATTTTTTAAATTTTATTTTATTGAAGAACAAATAGCAATGAGACAGTTTCAAATCAAATTAGGAGGACAGATTAAATAATTAATACATTGCATATTGTTTTCATAGTGGTTTTTTGTTGTACAAGGTGCATATGGTATTCTATTTACAAACACTATTAGAGCAGATGCCTCTAATCAGTGAATTAAGAGAATGTAGCTGTATACTTATTTTTTTAAGCTGAATTACAGTACATTTTCAATGATTAATACTTTTTACATTGCTATCTTCCTAGTGGTTATCCATAGTACAAGAAGCTGACAGGATATCCTATCCAAACACTATTAGTGCAAATCTTTCTTCTCATAGAATTCAGTACAGGAATTCTTGAAGAAACCATGAATATAAAGGCAAGACGGTGCTAAGGCCCATTATGTTCCACAAAAAAAAAAAAAAA